>ML418530.1:0-73105 GCA_005239525.1 Nicotiana knightiana | reverse complement strand
TCTTTTCCAAGGGTTTTTAATTGAACCGGGTGTAGGTAATTTTTAATTCTTAGGAGTAGGAATCGAAATGTGCTAATGCCTTTAGAATAATCAGTACTATGGTTGTGACGCTTAGGCTCAATTTTTGACTCCCGGATAAATACCTTAAATCAAGAATTCTTAAGATTTACTTAACTACTTTGACTGGAGTGTCGTGATAGATCCAATCCTGGCTGAGTTATGTGCCATGTGTGTGTGAGATTTGCATGTTATTCTGTACATTGCATTTGATGTCTAGAACTTGCCCTGTGTGTGTGCAAAGCGAAATAGAAGTTTTGTTCAGTCTTGGAAGTGATATAGGCATTTCTTTGTTGAGCCACTCATATATATTTTACCCACCTAATCATTATGTATCGTCGTTAACCTCGTTGAGCCTATAATCCTGTTTCTTTGGCGGCCACATTACAAGCCATATCCCTTTTGTTTTAATCGATCTTATATTTGAACCTTGTCACCTCTCGTAAGCACTGGAAATGTTATGAAATATGAAAAAGTTAAAGTGTGGGGTGGTAGGTTGGTTTGTGAGGGGAATAATTGAAATAAGGAGAAAGGGGCACGCTTGAAAAAGTAAGAGTCACTTGAAAAAGAAGAAAAGAAAAAAAATAAATAAACAGTTGTGTTGTTGTGAAAGAAAAATATATGTGGTGACTATTAATGTAATTGTGCTTAAAGAAGTATGGGGTAATAACATCGATGTGGAGGTGGAGTTTGGCTTAATATAAGTCTGAGGTTAAATACGGAAGTATATGTATTAAAGTGCTTAGGGAGGTGTAGTCACTCTTATATCCAAATGTATCTTATCTGTCCCGCAGCCTACATTACAACCAAATTAAAGTCCTACTTGATCCTAGACTGAATGAGCTCGATTAGTAGAGTATTACACTACGGGCAAGCCTATGGTACGTCTTGTGTGGCATATGAATGTTTTATTTCTGAGAGCGAGTGAATTCTTTCGATCTTGAGTTCCTAAGTGTTCTTAAATTTTATTGTGTTGTGAGGAACTAGCTCTTTGATTTGGTGAGGGAACATGATTCATGACGGAAAGGTAATGTTGTTGACCTCTAAGTTAGAGTAGTTAGTGAATTGTGAATAAAGCATGGTATTTGTGAGTCGATTATTGAGGCGAGGATGTCACACCTCTGTGCTTGAAATGTTTAAATATTCTTGGTATAACGTGTTCAGGGATTTGCTTAATAAGTTGTGTACATGAGTGTAGTTTGATTGCTCGAGGATGAGCAAATGTTTAAGTGTCAGGTATTGATGCGAGGCTAGAATGCATAGTTTAACATGTAATATACATTACATTTGAGGTGCGTTAATGATAAAAATACACTTTTTATGTGCTTAATGGAGTTTATTTCATGTCTAGGTGAATTGGAGATGGAAACAGAGCTAAAGGGATGAAAATACGTCGAAAATACACTTAAAGGTCGAAGAGGAAACACCCGGGCGATAGCCGAGCGCCAGAGCCCAAAAGCCTGACCCTACTTGGCGTTAGCTAGACTTTAGGGCCAAAACGCCAGCCCTACCCTGGCGTTAGCCAGGCGTTAGGGTTGAAACGCCAGCCCTACCCTGGCGTTAGCCAAGCGCCAGGGTCCAAACGCCCGGGGTCCCAGGTTCAGCCACTTCTGAGTTTTGACGAGTTTAAGTGTTTCCCGGTTGAAATAGAAGTCTCCCACACGTTTAGGGTTCGCCCTAAACATATAAATAGACTCCTAAAACACAACGTAAAAGGCTGGGAAGGCATTCGAAGGATTGAAGGAGAGAAAACCATTGAAGTTCCAAAACATTGATTTCTACATCTTGTATTCATTACTTTATATTTCAATTATGCAATTTATATTAGTTTTGATTCTTATAAACCTGAGTAGCTAAATTCTTTAGTCTAAGGTTTTGGTAGAACCCATTGGGGATGAATTTATTGTGATATATTTTGGTTGATTAATCTCTTTTTGTTCAACTACGTTCTTGTTGTAGTTGATTGAAAGGGCCCATAATTAGCTGTTCCTATTTATTATGTGTCTACTTGAGAGAGAGTGCATATTTAGGTAGTTGTTTGAACAACATCACTCTCAGAGTACAGACGAAAGTCATAACTGAGGGTTTAGAGGTTGGATTAGAGATAACGATACCTCGNCCTAGTTTATTATTTTGTTATTAGATTTAGTAAACATCACCACTTGATATTCAAAAGTCTTGAGAACATTGATTAAGTAAAAGTTTAGTATTTTAAAGATTTAATACGTAAATTCCCTGTGGGATCGACTCTGGGCGTAATACCCCGAATTATATTTGCAGCGCCCGTTTAGTCTTTCTATAAGACATAGTTGAGCGTGATCAGTGGAAGATGCGTTGAGTCGGAAGGCTGAGAGTATGGGTAGCTTGGCTTATATTGCTGCGAAAGAGAGACCTCTAGCCTTGGACATTCAGTCCCTGGCCAATCGCTTGGTAAGATTAGATCTTTCAGAGGCTCATCGAAGATTGGCACATGTGGTTGCTCAGTCTTTGTTAGTAGGGGAGATTAAGACCCGACAGTTCTATTATCCGTGCTTGGCAGAGCTTCGGGAAACAGTTGTTCAGGGTAGGGCCAAGGAGGTTACTATTGGCGAGGATGGTGTTCCGCGACTTCAGGGCCGCTTATGTGTTCCTAATGTTGGTGGCCTGAGGGAGAGGATTCTAGAGGAGGCGCACAGTTCTCGATATGCTATTCACCCTGGTGCTACGAAGATGTATCGTGATTTGAAGCAACATTTCTGGTGGAGGCGAATGAAGAAGGACATTGTGGAGTATGTGACTAGGTGCCTCAATTGCCAGCAAGTTAAGTATGAGCATCGGAGGCCAGGAGGCTTACTTCAGCAGATGCCCATTCCTGAGTGAAAATGGGAGCGCATTGCTGTGGACTTCGTGGTTGGATTGCCTCGGACTACGCGGAAGGCGGACGCAGTTTGGGTCATTGTGGATAGATTGACCAAATCGGCGCATTTCATTTTAGTGGCTACCACATATTCATCTGAGAGGTTGGCACAGAGCTACATTCGGGAGATAGTCCGGTTGCATGGTGCGCCGGTGTCCATCATATCAGATTGACGCCCTTAGTTCACCTCGCACTTCTGGAGAGCATTGCATAGTGAGATGGGCACCCATATAGACCTCAGCACAGCATTTCATCCCCAGACTGATGGTCAGTCAGAGCGTACAGTTCAGATATTGGAGGACATGCTAAGGGCATGTGTGATTGATTTCGAGGGTCAGTGGGACCAATTCTTGCCTTTGACCGAGTTTGCTTACAATAATAGTTATCAGTCCAGCATGATGGCACCATTCGAGGCGTTATATGGTCGGTGATGTAGTACCCCTATCTGGTGCTTTGAGCTCGGCGAGGCTAAGTTATATGGCACCGACCTGGTGAGGGATGCCTTGGAGAGGGTAAAGTTGATTCAGGAGAGACTCCGTACAGCACAGTCCAGACAGAAGAGTTACGCGGATCAGAGGGCGCATGCTGTATCATTCATGGAGGGAGATAGAGTCCTGTTGAAGGTTTCGCCTATGAAGGGTATTATGAGGTTTGGGAAGAAGGGAAAGTTGAGCCCAAGGTTTATAGGTCCATTCAAGGTATTGAGGCGAGTTGGGGAGGTTGCTTATGAGCTGGCCTTTCCTCCCAGCTTATCAGGAGTTCACCCAGTTTTCCATGTTTCCATGCTTCAGAGGTACCACGCCGACTTCTCTCATGTGGTCGATTTCAGCACTATTCAGTTGGATGAGAGGTTGGGCTACGAGGAGGTGCCAATTGATATTGTTGATAGACAGGACCGTCAGTTGAGGTCCAAGAGAGTTGCTTCTATAAAGGTCCAGTGGAGGGGCCAACCAGTTGAGGAGGCGACCTGGGAGTCCGAGGAGGACATGTGGAGCAGATATCCACACTTATTCAGCACCTTAGGTATGACTCTAGACCCGTTCGAGGACGAACGTTTGTTTAAGAGGTGGATAATGTAAAGACCCAGCCAGTTGTTTTGCGTATTAGGATCTCGTTTCCTTGAATGAAACCTTCCTTAGCAGCTATTCGTGCTTTATGACTCGCGGGAGCGGGTGGTTCGGGATTTGGGAAGGATTTGCATGGTTTAGGAACACTTGGTTCCTTAAGGTTGGCCTATTTGGCCAAGTTTTACTTCGGTCAACATTTCGAGCAAACGACCTCGGAATTGAGTTCTAGCCACTCCAGTAGCTCCGTATGATGATTTCAGACTTGGGCGTATGTTCGGCTCAGGTTTCTGATGACCCGGGAGCATTTCGGCGCCCGAAATGGAAATCAGGATTTCCTTCTATTTGAAATTTGGTTTGGGACGTGAATTTGTGCTATCGAGGTCCGAACAGAATTCCGGGACCGGGAATAGTTCCTTATATTCATTTATGACTTGTCTGTAAAATTTGAAAACATTCCGAGTAGTATAGGCCCGTTCGGCGCGATGAGGTGAATTCTAGAATTTCTTAAGTTCTTAATTTTATTCAAGGGGGTTTTGGATAGTGATTTTGAGTTTTAGCGATGTTGTGACTGATCCATAGGCTCGAGAAAGTCCGTATAATTATTTGGGACTTGTTGGTATATTTTTACAGGGTCTCGGGTGGGCCCAGGGGCCTCCCGGATCCCGCACGAGGCTGAAAACCAGCAAAAGCCACTGCTGGTGCACAACTGCTGGTGTGGCCGCAGATGCATAGTCTTCATCGCAGGTGCGAAGTTTCCTTCGCAGGAGTGACTTCGCTGGTGTGGAATTCCCCTCCGCAGGTGCGAGCCTAGTATCCCAGGCCCTTTTCCCCAGGGGCAACCAACTTCTCGCGGGTGCGAGACCGCACCTGCGGTCCCAAGGTCGCAGACACGGAAATCTCTGTGACGCAGACCTATTTAAATGCCAATTTCGGGTTCTTCTTCAACTCTAACAACCCCAACCTCCATTAGAGCTCCTTCAAGCTTGGGAAAGGGCTGCCCACGATTCCATCCATCCAGGTAAGTAATTTCCTTGTCCGCTTCATAACGTTTAACATCAAATTCAAAAGAAATTCTCTTCCAATTATCCTAAAAATGCATGGGAATTTCTAGAAAAATGTGGGGTTTGGGGAAAATAGTGAAACTTCATTTTTAGCCATGAATTCCTAAATAAATTAGGTAATTATGATCCTTAGACTCCGGGTAAGGGATTCTTTCAAGAATTTTCGAAATCCGAACGCATGGGCCCGGGGTCAAAATTCCGAAAAACTTCAAGAATGCTTAAATTTTGGAATTTCTTGATTAGTTCTCCTTCTTGGGACTGAAATTGACTCAATTATACTATGTTTGGCTAGTTGTGTGCCGCCAGGAGTAGTTTCGGAGTTCGGGCGCATCTTTTGATCCTGTCCTTGGTCCGAGCAGTGCTTTTATCGAGGTGAATCTCCTTTCTAACCTCGTGAGAGGGAAATTGTCCCTCTAGGTAACCTTGATTGCTATGTGATCTTGTTTGGGGGCTACGTATGCACCAAGTGACGAGAGTCCGTATGTAGTGGCTATTACTACTTCGTCCGGGTAGTTAGGACACAGCATGTTCATTGTTTTTCCTTATTGTAGCTTAAATATGACTTGTATTCTTGAGTGATTGGTATTGTTGTCTTTGAACATGATGATACTTGGCTTGGTTTGAGTGTGATAAGAGTGATCACAGGATGGGATCGGGCCATATGCCACGGCAGAGTGATGATTGATTATATTATGGGATCGGGTCGTACGCCACAACAGAGTGATGATTGATTATATTAGGGTTGTACGCCACGGGAAAGTGATGATTGATTATGTTATGAGATCGGGCCGTACGCCACGGCAGAGTGATGATTGATTATATTATGGGATCGGGTCGTATGCCACGGCAGAGTGACGATTGATTATATTATGGGATCGGGCCGTACGCCACGACAGAGTGATGAGAGAGTATATATTATGGGAGCAGGCCGTACGCCACGGCGGGATTAAGGATTTCAGGATGGGATCGGGCCATACGCCACGGCAAGTATTACAGGATGGGATCGGGCCGTATGCCACGGCGGTTACCAAACTGGGTGGATTTTTTGATTGTTATTTGATGTTTAAATATTGATGCACTTGGTTATTTGTCTTTCATGCTTATTTCTTTCCTTACATCTTGCTCACTTTATCACTGTTGGACCTTAGTGAGTATCGAGTCAACTTCTCGTCACTACTTCTTCGAGATTAGGCGGGATACTCACTGGCACATATTTATGTATGTACTCATGCTGCACTTTCTTTTCCTTCTGTACTTAACTGTACATGTCCGGAGGTTGGTACGTTTGATCATCAGTCCGGTGCTAGATACTGACCGGGGTTGGTTATACTTCACGGTGAGCTGCTCTACATGGCGATTTCCTGGCAGCACCTTGGAGTTTCCTTTTGTTATTTTCCCGCCTATTTCATTCAGACTATGGGATTGTATATATTTATGTATTCTGGTGTATTCTGATAGTTGCTCGCGACACTCGTGACACTAGTTCCTGGAACACACGTGCGTACATCTTGGGTTGTTGGGCTTCATTTTCATACATATGTTTATCTTTTGACTCACGTATCAGATGTTTTACTTTCATGTCACTAACAATATTCTGTAAATAAATGTCTAAAACTAGAAAAAGTTGGATTAATCAGTCGTATGGGAAGGGTAACACTTGGTAGAATTTATGTTGGCTTGCCTAACCCTGTTGTTGGGCGCCATCACGACCCTAGAAAAAGTTGGATTAATCAGTCGTATGGGAAGGGTAACACTTGGTAGAATTTATGTTGGCTTGCCTAACCCTGTTGTTGGGCGCCATCACGACCCGTGTGGGAAATTGAGTCATGAAATTTTAGGTCTACGCTTTCACGATAGAGTCCTCGTGTTCGTGTAGAGGAGCGGTCCATTGGGTCATCAGGCGTTTTAGTTTACGCTCTCGCGAAGTGACGACCGCTTTGGCGAAGGGTCAGGCAAAGGAAGTTCCGCGTTCGCAAGTGGGACCTCGCATTGGTGTAGAAGGGATTTTTGGTCTTAAACATTTTGTTCTTCATGGAAACGAGGATGCTTCTGCATTCGAATAGAAGGCACACATGGGCGGAATATAAGTTTCAAAACGAGGGTTTTGAGTTCATAATACAAAATTGAATTTGGACCTCGGTAGAAGGCAATTTTGGAAGAGATTTTCACGTGGGTGTTTGTGGTAAGTGATTCCTATCTAGTTTTGATTAATTTCCATAATTATGCCTTTGATTCCATCATTTAATTTGTGATTTTGGGTGGAAATTGGGAAAAATGAAGAAAAGTTCTTAGGCTAGATTTTTGACATTTTGAATGGGATTTACATATCGGATTTGAGTAAGTTTGCTATGGTTAGACTTGTGGTTGAATGAACTTTCAGGTTTTGTAATTTTTGTCGAATTTCAAGACATGGTCTCGGGAGCCGGCTTTGTTCCGATTTTGGATTTTTTATTTATAATTTTTAATTTTTTTGTGGAATTGATTCCTTTAGCCCGAGGCATTCGAAGGCCGATTCGCGAGGCAAATGCGTATTGAAGTAGGGATTTGCTTGGATCAAGATATGTAACGGTTCTAAATCTGGTTCCGAGGGTATGAAACCCCGGATTTCATTTTATGTGATTGGTTTGGAGGTGACGCACATGCTAGGTGACGAGCATGTGGGCGTGCACCGTAGGAATTGGGACTTAGTCCATTCCATAGACACTGTGAAGTTGAATAACTTGTTGCTAGTTATATGCTCTCCAGATGTTATAGAAATTTGACTGCAAATCATGTTAGAAACCATGTTTAGGCTATGTGTTGGTACTGTTAGGACCCACAGAGGCCGTGTACATGTTGAATTACGTGTTATTTGATGCTTTCACTCAGTCTCAGATTTTACTTGCATATCATATATCAGTCTCTATTATTCCTTGTTGATACATCATATTATTGTTGTTTGGGCTGATTTTTCATGATTTCTGAGAGCCTAAGTTACTGGAGAGGTTGATGACTGACTGAGGCCGAGGGCCTGATTATGAGTATATTTATGGGATCGGGTTGCACGTCGTATCATGTTTCATTGATTTGTTGCCATGATTGGGTTGATATTGCTCTTGGGATGAAGGAGCCCCTCCGGAGTCTATACACACCCCCAGTGAGCGTAGGTGCCTACTGAGTACGAGTACCGAGTGTCGAGTACCGAGCGACTGAGAGGAATGAGTGATTGTAAGGAATGAAAGATTGTGAGGTTGAAGTGAATGGGAGGGCTGAGTGACTGTTGCTCTGAGAGGCTACATTTGATCTCATTGTTGCTGCATTTAGTTTCCATATATCAGTGCTTTGAAATTTTTGAGAGATTTTACATCCGGTTTTTACTTAAACTTGACATGTATAAATTGATTTGACTTATATTACTGGACTTGAAAGCATGCCTACTTTCCTTTGTTGAGACTACTAAAATTTGAACTATAACTGTGTATCTCCTCACTATCTTCATCTCTTTATTTAGTATTGTTACTTACTGAGTTGGTTGTACTCACGCTATACCCTAAACTTCTTACCAGTCTTGCTTCGGCGATCCCTGTTCTGGCCGCAGCAACCACTTCTCAGGCCAGGGGAGGTACTCAGACTCCCGCTGCCCATACACCAGAGCAGATGATGCAGGGACTCCATACACCAGGGGCCCTACCAGCCCAGCTGATTGTAGCTGCTCAGGCCCATGTAGTTCCCGCTATGACTGAGGATGATCAGAAAAGAGTAGAGAGGTTTGGGAGGCTCCGGCCTCCATCTTTCAGTGGAGCAGAGTCAGAGGATGCCCAGGGCTTCTTGGATAGGAGTGAGTGGATTCTTTGCATAACCAGTATTCTAGGGACTAGTGGGGTCTCGTTCACTACTTTTCAATTCACTAAGGTTGCTTTTAGTTGGTGGGAGGCTTATGAGAGGTGCAGACCGGTCGTTGCAGCACCACTTACATGGTAAGAGTTGTATGTTCTCTTCTTGGAGAAGTCCATGACGTAGTCTCGCAGAGAGGAGTTGCACAGACAATTCGAGCAGCTATGTCAGGATGGCATGTCACTGATGCAGTACGAGATCAGGTTTTCTGAGTTGGCTCGTCACACAGTTTGGTTGGTTCATATTGATAGGTACAGGATTATGAGGATCATCAATGGTCTTAAATATACTTTGTGGTTGCTTATGACACAAGAGAAGGTATTTGGTGCTACTTTTGATGAGGTAGTCGACATTGCTCAGCAGATAGAGATGGTCCACAGTTAGTAGCAGGGTGAGAGGGAGGCCAAGAGGCCTCGTGGGCTGAGTGGTTTCGGCGGTGTTCCTTCTGGGGTCAATTCCACCAAGGTCGGGGTCGTCCCTAAAGGCATGCTCAAACGGCTCGTCCAGTTCACCGTGGTGCATCTTTCGGTCATGGTTCATACAGTTCTCGTCAGGGTCAGTCATCTCTCAGTGCCCTTACAGCTCAGATTTTGTCCCTTGCTCCATCAGTTCAAGGCTCATCTATGCCAGGTCTTTCTACCAGTTATCCCGGTGTTCGGGGCTCCTTTCAGTCCCTACCATCAGCTCTGAGGAGTTGCTTCGAGTGCGGGGAGTTTGGGCATTTGTGGAGGCAGTGTCCTTGTTGCCAGGGAGGTCCAGTGCAGTAGAGGAGTCAGACTGTAGTTTCAGCACCGGTTACTTCACCACCTGCTTAGAAGCTCAGGGTAGGGCCCAGCCAGCTAGAGGTCGCCCCAGATGGGGAGGCTAATCAGGTGGCAGTCAGGCCCAATTTGATGTTATTCCTGCCAGACCAGATGTTGTTTCTTCAGATGTAGTGATCATAGGTATTGTCTCATTTTTCCACAGGGATGCCTTGGTATTATTTGACCATGGTTCCACTTATTCGTATGTATCATTGTATTTATCTCATTATCAAGATATGCCCCGTAAGTCCTTAGTTTTATATGTTCATATATCTAGGCGGTGGGGGATATTATTGTTGTGGACCGAGTATATCAGTCGTGTGTAGTGACTATTGGGAGTCTGGAGGCTAGAGTTGATCTCATGTTGCTTAGTATGGTTGATTTCGACATGATCTTGGGTATGGATTGGTTATCTCCATGTCATGTTGTCCTATATTATCACGCTAAGACCGTGACTTGGCGATGACAAGGTTACCAAGGATTGAGTGGAGAGGTCCTCTAGATTATGTTCCTAGTAGAGTGATTTCATAATTGAAGGCCCAATGGATAGTTTGGAAGGGTTGTTTATCTTATTTGGCCTTTGTGAGGGATGTTGGTGCTGATACTACTATTATTGATTATGTTCTGGTGGTGCGAGAGTTTCCAGATATGTTTCCTGTAGACCTGTCGGACATGCCGCCCGATAGGGATATTGACTTTGGTATTGACTTGGTGCCAGGCACTCAGCCTATTTCTATTCCACCGTATTGCATGGCACCAACTCAGTTGAAAAAATGAAAAGAGCGACTTCAAGAACTCCTTGATATAGGGCTTATTAGGCCTAGAGTGTCACCTTGGGGTGCACCGGTGTTGTTTGTGAAGAAGAAGGACGGTACTATGAGGATGTGCCTTGATTATAGGCAGCTGAACAAAGTAAATATCAAGAACAAGTATCCTTTACCGCTTATTGATGATCTGTTGGACCAGCTTTAGGGAGTGAGGGTGTTCTCCAAGATTGATTTGAGGTCTGGGTATCACCAGTTGAAGATTCGGGACTCCAATATTCTAAAGACAACATTCAGGACTCGTTATGGTGATTATGAGTTCCTTGTGATGTCTTTTGGGTTGACAAACGCCCCAGCAGCGTTCAAGCATCTTATGAACAGTGTGTTTCAGCCTTATCTTGACTTGTTTGTTATAGTGTTCATTGATGATATCCCGATTTACTCTCGTAGCCAGGGAGAGCATGTCCAGCATTTAAGGATTGTGTTGCAGTGGTTGAAGGAGAAGAAGATTTATGTTAGGTTCTCCAAGTGTGAGTTTTGGCTCAATCATGCGGAATTCTTGGGGCACATGGTTTCTAGTAAGGGGATTCAGGTAGATCCGAAGAAGATAGAGGCGGTTTTGAGTTGGCCCAGACCGTCCTCAGCTACGAAGACTCGGAGCTTTTTCAGCTTGGCTGGTTATTAACGTTTATTTGTGCAATGTTTCTCGCCTATTGCATCGCCCTTGACCAAATTGACCCAATAGGGTGCTCCTTTTAGGTGGTCGGATAGGTGTGAGGAGAGCTTTCAGAAGCTCAATACTATCGTGACCACAACTCCAATTCAGGTGTTGCCTTCAGCTTCAGGATCTTATACAATGTATTGTGATGCTTCTCGGATCGGTATTTGTGTGTGTCTTGATGCGTGAGAGTAGAGTGATTGGTTATTCTTCCCGCCAGTTGAAGCCTTATGAGAAGAACTACCCTCTCCGTGATTTGGAGTTGGCTTCAATCATTCATGCATTGAAGATTTGGAGGCATTATCTATATGGTGTGTCTTGCGAGATGTTCACGGATCATTGGAGCTTCCACCACTTGCTCAAATAAAAGGATCAAAATTTGAGCCAGCGGAGATGGTTGGAGCTGCTAAAGGACTATGATATTACTATTCTGTATCATTCGGGAAGGCTAATGTGGAGGTCGATCCCTTGAGTAGAAAGGCGGTGAGTACGGGTAGTCTTGCATTCATTCTCGTTGGTGAGAGACCTCTTGCAGTTGATGTTCAGGCTTTGGCCAACCACTTCATGAGATTGGATATTTCGGAGCTCAGTTGGGTTATATCTTGTGTGGTTTCTCGGTCTTCCTTATATGATCGCATTAGAGAGCGCTAGTATGATGATCCCCATTTCCTTGTCCTTAAGGACACGGTTCAGTATGGTGATGCCAGAGATGTGACTATTGATGATGATGGGGTATTGAGGATGCAGGGTCGGATTTGTGTGCCTAATGTGGATGGGCTAGTTGACTTAATTCTTGAGGAGGCCCACAGTTTGTGGTTTTCCATTCATCCGGGTTCCGCGAAGATATATCAGGATTTGAGGCAGCACTATTGGTGGAGGAGAATGAAGAAGGATATAGTGGGTTTGTAGCTCGGTGCCTTAACTGTCAGCAGGTGAAGTATGAGCATCAGAGGAAGGGTGGATTGCTTCAGAGGTTAGATATCCAGAGTCAAAATGGGATCACCTGGAATTTGTAGTTGGTCTCCCATAGACTTCAAGGAAGTTTGATGATATTTGGGTGATTGTGGATCGGCTGACCAAGTCCGTACTTCATTCCAGTAGAGACTACATATTCTTCTGAGTGGTTGGCTGAGATCTATATCTGTGATATTGTTCGCCTTCATGGGGTGCCAGTGTCCATCCTTTTAGATCAAGGCACGCAGTTTACATCACAGTTCTGTAGAGCAGTACAATGGGAGTTGGGCACCCAGGTTGAGTTGAGCATAACATTTCATCCTTGGACAGACGGACAGTCCGAGCGCACTATTCAGATATTGGAGGACAAGCTATGCGCTTGTGTCATTGATTCTGGGCTTTCTTGGGATCAGTTTCTACCACTCGTGGTGTTTACCTACAACAACAGCTGCCAGTCGAGCATTGAGATGGCTCCGTATGAGGCTTTGTATGGGAAATGGTATAGATCTCCAGTGGGTTGGTTTGAGCCGGGGGAGGCTAGACTATTGGGTAATGACTTGGTTCAGGATGCACTGGACACGGTTAAATTGATTCAGAAGAGGCTTCGCGTGGTGTAGTCTAGATAGAAGAGTTATGCTGATAGGAAGGTCTGTGATGTTTCTTACATGGTTAGGGAGAAGGTCCTGCTGAAGGTTTCACCCATGAAGGGTGTTATGAGGTTCGGAATGAAGGGTTCATTTAGCCCTCGGTATATTGGGCCATTTGGGGTGCTTCAGAGAATCAGCCAGGTGGCTTACAAGCTTGCCTTGCCAGCTAGTTTGTCGATTGTGCATCCAGTGTTTCATGTCTCTATGCTCCGGAAGTATTTCGGCGATCCGTCCCATGTTTTGGATTTCAGCACGGTTCATTTGGATGGTGATTTGACTTATGATGTTGAACCGATGGACATTCTGGATCGGTAGGTTCGAAAGTTGAGGTCAAAGGATATAGCTTCAATGAAGGTGTAGTGGAGAGGTCAGCTAGTTGAGGAGGCTACTTAGGAGATCGAGTGGGAGATGCAGAGCAGATATCTACACCTATTAAAGACTCCAAGTATGTTTCTAGACTCGTTCGAGGACGAACATTTATTTTAAGATGGGAAGGATGTAACATCATGGTCGGTCGTTTCGAGAGTTGTAGCCATGCTCCTCTATTTACTGCTACTTTTGTGTTTTATAGTTGTTATGTGACTTATCGGGTTACTCGGTTCGGGTTCGGAGGGATATCGGAATAAATTGAGACACTTAGTCTCAAAGTTGGAAGCTTAAGTTAAAAGATCTTACTGGACATTGACCTATGTATAAATGACTCTATATTGGAGTATTGAACTGTTCTGTTAACTCCTTTGGGTGATTTTTGACTTAGGAGCATGTCTTGAAATGAAAAAACTTGAAGTTTTTAGGAAGTTCGACCGGGAGTGAACTTTTTGATATCGGGGTTGGATTCTGATTTCGAAAATTGGAGTAGGTCTGTGGTGTCATTTATGACTTGTGTGCAAAATTTGGGGTCAATCGAACGTGATTTGATAGATTTCGGCGTCGCTTGTAGAAATTGGAAATTTCAAAGTTCATTAGGCTTGAATCTATGTGTGATTCGTGTTTTTGATGTTTTTTGAGGTGAGTTTAGGTTTCAACTAAGTTTGTATGATGTTTTGGGACTTGATGGTATGTTTGGTTGAGGTCCCGGGGGCCTCGGGTGAGTTTCGGATGGTTAGCGGATCAAATTTGGACTTAGCATTTTGGCTGAAACCTCAGATGTTCTGATGTCTGGTTTCCTTCTACGCGTTCGCGATGGTGCTCCCCCGTTCGCGTAGAGGAACTTGAGCGCTACTGGATTTTTTCTTTCACCTTCGCGACGTAGATCCCCCGTTCGCGAAGTAATGAGGTCTTAGGTCTATGCTTTCACGATAGGATCCTCGTTTCACGTAGAGGAGCGGTCTGTTGGGTCATTTGGCATTTTAATCTATGCGATCGCGAAGTGTCGAACGCGTTCACAAAGGGTCAGGAAGAGGAAGTTCTGCTTTCGCGAGTGGGACCTCGCGTTCGCGTAGAAGGGATTTTCGGACAGAAGCATTTTGTGCTTTGCGAACGCGATGATGCTTCCGCATTTGAGGAGAAGGCACACCTGGGCTGAATAATTTTCAAAATTGAGTGTTTTGAGTTCAATAATTGGGAGCTCGGTAGAAGGCGATTTTGGAAGAGATTTTCTCGTGGGGTTTGGGGTAAGTCAGTCCTATCTAGTTTTGGTTAATTTCCCTAATTATGCCTTTGATTCCATCATTTAATTTGTGATTTGGGGTGGAAAATTGGGGAAAATGAAGAAAAGTTCTTAAACTAGATTTGTGAGGTTTTGAATGGGATTTTGATATCGGATTTGAGAAAGTTGGGTATGGTTAGACTCGTGGTTGAATGGGCTTTATGATTTTGTGGTTTTCTTGAATTTAAAGACGTGGGCCGGGGGCCGGCCTTGAGCTGATTTCGGATTTTTGATTTACAATTTTAAATTTTCTTGAGAAATTGATTCCTTTAGCCCGTATTGATTGTATCGAATTGTTTGTGGGTAGATTTGAGGCGTTCGGAGGCTGATTTAGGAGGCAAAGGCGTATTGGAGTAGGGATTTGCTCGGATCGAGGTAAGAAACAGTTCTAAATTTGGTTCTAAGGGTATAAAACCCCGTATTTTATGTTATGTGATTGGTTTGGAGGTAACACACATGCTAGGTGATGGGCGTGTGGGCATGAAACGTATTAATTGGGACTTTATCCATTCCATGGAAACTGTGAAGTTGAATAATTTCTTTCTAGCCATATGTTCTCCATGTGTAATATAAATTTGACTGCAAATCGTGTTATAAATCATGTTTCGGCTATGTGTGGTACTGTTGGGACCCACAGAGGCAGTGTACATGTTGAATTACCCGTTATTTGTTGTTTGCACTCAGTCTCAGATTCTACTTGCCTGTCATATCTCATTCTCTATTATTCCTTGTTGATACATCATATTATTTTTGTTTGGGCAGATTTTTTCATGATTTCTGATAGCCCGAGAGACTAGAGAGGTTGATGACTGAGTGAGAGAGAGGGCCTGATTGTGAGGATATTTATGGGATCGGGTTGCACGCCACAGCATATTTCATTGATTTGATTCCATGATTGGCTTGATATAGCGCTTAGATTAAGGTGCCCCTACGGAGTCTTTACACACCCTTATTGAACGCAGGTAACTACTGAGTGTGAGTGCCGAGCAACTGAGAGGAATGAGTGATTTTGAGGTTGGAGTGAATGGGAGGACTTAGTGATTGTCGCTCTGAGAGGATGCATTTGATCTCATTGTTCTTTCACTTAGTTGCCATATATCAGTGCTTTGAAATTTCTAAGAGATTTTACATCCGGTTTTTACTTAAACTTGACATGTATAAACTGATTTGACTTAAATTACCAGACTTGAAAGCATGCCTACTTTCCTTTGTTGAGACTACTGAAATTTGAACTATAAATGTGTAGCTCGTCACTATCTTCATATCTTTATTTAATATTATTACTTACTGAGTTGGTTGTACTCATGCTACACCCTACACTTCGTGTGCAGATCCAGGTATTTCCGGACAGGGTGGGTCTTGATTTCTTCGCACAATTGACTTTCTAGGATATTTTAAGGTAGCTGCCCGATGTTCGAAGTCCTTGTTTCCTCCTCCCTATCTTTCCTTTTATTGTATTTAGTTTTTGGACTATCTTAGACAGTGTATTCTAGACTATTAACATTACAAGCTCATGTACTTTGTAACACCCCATTTTGGGAGTTGTTATTTCGCGTTGTGTTTTGGATCTTTGTATCCTGTTTATAGGAAATTGCTATTTAAAATGCTTTAAACCTATTTTTGTAAAAAATGATAGATATATTCGTAAATGTCGGCTTGCCTAGTACCATGATAGGCACAATCACGACATGTTAGGATTTGGGTCGTGATATCATATTCATCATTTCAATTATTGGATAATAGCTTACGACTGTCTTACCTGGAGAGATGGAGTTTGAGTTAATGTTCACACCAAATCAATGAATACATTCAAGATAATTTTCTTTTATACACATATAATACCTATCATTTAGTCATTAATAAATAACTTTTAATTTAAGTATTAACTGCTACTGTTAGATTATTTGGTTTATGTCATAATCAGAAATCCCAACCAATCGGGTCGTGATAGCGCCTAACACCGCTTGCTAGGTAATCTCACATACAATAAAAAATACTAAAGAACTGCAGTAAATAACTAATAACAGGATAATAACATAGTGTAAAAGAAATTCTGAAATTAACATGATATGTCCAAAACAAACATCTAACGCATACCACCCCAAGATGTGGAGTCGCAAATACATGAGCTTCTAGATTTTACTTCATACACTATTGTGAGAGACACACTACACTGTCCGAAAAATAAAAATATTATAATAGAAATAAGAAGATGACTCAAGACTGCGAACGGTATGCGGCTCTATCTCTAATCACCTACCGGTATCTGCTAAGCACCTCTTGGGACTCTGCTGGTACTGATATCTGGATTTGCACAAGAAGTGAAGAAGTATAGCATGAGTACAACCGACCTAATATACTTAATAAGTGTCGAGCCTAACCCCGACGAGGCAGTGATGACGTTAAGACAAAAACCTACACTAAACCTGTACATTTATATATCAAACAACTAAAGTGTCAAGTATAAAGACAGGATAACAACAAGTAAAGAATAACAAGTACATAAGTAAAGGGGCTTAAAGAGGAAACATAAAGCAAAGTGACAACACCTCCGAACAATCTTTCAAAAGCAGATAACGAAGCCAATTCCACATTTTAATGTCAAAAATAAAGAGCAACGAAATCAACAAAATCGCATGGCATAAATCTTCGTGCTTTTACTCTCATCCTCACATCATAATGCAAAAAAGATGCATGACATCACCCATCGTGCTTTTACTCTCATCCTCATAGTATAATGTAAAAATAATTGCACGACATCACCCTTCTACTTTTACTCTCATCCTCACAATATAAAATAATTAGAAGCACGGAAAAACCCTTCGTGCATATCCTCACGTTCACTCAAGAAATATATAAATAAGGTACAGAAACACACTTAGTTCACAATCACTCTTTCTCACAAGCACGGCAATATCATTCGTGCATTTCACTTCTTCCATGCCAAGCAATCACACACAACACATTACCAAGCAAGGTGGAAAAAAAATTGAACATCAGTAATATCATTTGAACTCAACTCATCATATGAGAATCTTTCAACAATTAGTACAAACAACTAATCAACAATCTCAACACCCAATATATCAATAATCTCAACATAAAAAATAACTTGAATACAGGAAATTAAAAAATTATAAAATCTATCTAAAGCATGAAAAACAGAATACACCAATAATATGGCACAAATAAGGCTAAATCTACATGCATGCTTATCCCGTGGCCAATGGATATGTGCCCGTTACCTTGCATATACGTTGCACCCAACACATAAATCACATATCAAATAGAATCGATTTTGTCCTACTTTCCTCAAATCAAGGTTAACCAAGATACTTACCTCTTTCCGGAATACAATCAACAATCCAACACAACACTTCCTATAGAACAAGCCTCCAAACCAATCGTACATAGTCAAATATTGTTCAAATAAGTCAAAACAGGATATAGAAAGTACTCTCGAATAAAAATGGTTCAGTCTTTAACACAATTAACAAGTCAGCAAAAAGTCAACCCGCGCCCACGAGGTCGAAATCTGAAATTAAGACAAAATTCCGATCACTTATTCATCCCCGAGCCTGGATATGTGATTTGTTGAAATTCGGCCTCAATTTGAGGTCTAAAGCTCAATTTTATAAAACTCCTAAATTCTACCAAAATTTCCCAATTTCCACCTTGAATTCTTAGATTTGATAAACAAATTCACGAAAAAATAATTGAAATTGAACAAATACAAGTTAAGATTACTATCCTATGAATTTGGGAAGAAATTGCTCTCCAAAAATCGCCTCTATAGAGTCTAGAGTTAAAAAAATTTGTAAAATGAGTTAAGTCCAAAATCCCCACATTTTACCCAGCTGCAGATTCGCACCTGCGATATTCAGAAATGTGAATCACTGATTGTAAATGTGAATCACTGATTGCAAATGCAATCAGTACCTAAGCTTGTCTGTTATTCCAAAAGTGACTATAACCTCGCATTTACGAAGTCCGCAGTCATTGCAAATGCCGTGAAAGCTTCGCATTTGCAAAGTTGTGTCTAGCCCACCAGTGCCATAGATATGAAGTCCCTCATGATGGATAATGCGATAAGTTCTTTGCAAAAGCGAAATCGTAGCTCCCAGTCCCACTTTGCAATTGCAAGTGTTGCTTCGCAAATACGAGGATCGCATTTGCGAATAGGTTATCGCAAATGTGAGACCTGTAGATCATGCACACCAGCAGATTCTCAGCCATTCTAAATCCATCTGCAAGACATCTGAAACTCACTTGAGCCCCTCAGGCTCCAATTAGAATATTCACACAAGCGTAATAGCATCATACAAACTCTTTTGCAAGATCAAATCATAAAAATAATATAGGAGTAAGGAATATATGTCTTTCTGCTCAGAATTCATTAGATGACCTTTTTTATGAATGTCAAATTATCGAGAATTGATTATTAGAACTCAAGATTTTCAAGTTTAAAACTCATGTTTTCCAACATTTTACATATTGCGCCGAAACGAACTCAGGTAACATGGGACCCCAATCAAACATGCGTACAAGTCAAAAATCATCACGAACCTACCGGAATCGTCAAAATACCTAGAAATTTTTAAAGTCAAGAATCATATTTTCTCAAAATTTCACACATATACTTTTCGAAAATCTCCACGGACCAATGCACGCAAGTCATAAATTATTAAATTGAGCTATGAAATGTCTCGAAACACAGAAAGGGAGCTACTACTCAAAACAACATACAGTCATTACATTCTCCACCTCTAAAAAGAAACGTCTGTCATCAGACGGACGTAGAAATGTACCTGGACTGGAAAAAAAAGGTGTGGGTATCTACACCTCATATCGGACTCGGAATCCCAAGTAGCCTCATCAATCAGCTGACCTCTCGAACGTACTTTCACATAAGAAATATCTTAATCTCAACTTCTGAACATGTCAGTCTATAATAGTCACCGACTCTTCCTCATAGGACAAATTCTCATGAAGCTTCACCATGCTAAAGTCTAAACCATGTGATCTATCTTCATGGTACTTACGAAGCATGGAGATGTGAAATACTGGATGTACCCTGCTAGGCGCGGAGGCAATACAAGCGTATAAGCAACCTCCCCAACTATCTTCAAAATATCAAGCCAATAAACATCGGGCTCAACTTGTTATTCTTCCCAAATCGCATCACGCCCTTCATAGGCGACACTCGGAGAATAACCTCCTCACCTTCCATGTAAGTCATATATCGAACCTTCGATCCACATAACTCTTTTACCTGGACTGATCTATACGAAGCCGCTCCTGAATCATTTTCACCTTCTCTAAAGCATCACAAACCAAGTCCGTTCCACCAACAACCTAGCCACACCAGGCTCGAACCAAAAAATCATAGAACGACATCGCCTCCCATATAAGGCCTCGTACGAAGCCATCTGGATTATTGATTGATAGCTATTATTGTAGGCGAACACCGCTAGAGATAGAAACTAGTCCCACTAACCCCCAAAAATTCATAGAGCATTCCCGCAACATGTCCTCCAAAATCTGAATAGTATACACATACTGTACGTTCATTTTAGGATAAAATGTGGTACTCAGCTCGACCCACGCACCCAACTCATCTCTCAAAAGTGTGAAGTGGAATTGTGTGCCTCGGTCTGAAATGATAGAAATGGGCACACCATGCAGGCAGATAATCTCCTCGATGTAAATCTGATCCAACCGCTCTGAAGAATAAGATGTCATCACTGTAATGAAGTGTGCGGACTTAGTCACCGGTCCACAATAACCCAAACAACATCATATTTCTTCAACGTCTGTGGTAAGCCTACCACAAGGTCCATAGTGATATGCTCATACTTCCACTCTGGTATCACCAACTTCTAAGTCAACCCACCCGGTTTCTAATGTTTATACTTCACCTCTTGACAATTCAAACACCAAGAGACATGTCCAACAATGTCTTTCTTCATCCTCCGCCGCCAATAGTGTTGATTCAAGTCACAGTACATCTTTGTGACACCTGGGTGAATGGAACACAGTGAACTATGAGCCTACTCAAGGATCAAATCTCTCAACCCATCAACATTCAAAACACAAATTTGTCCCTGAAGTCACATCACACCATCATCTCCAATCATGACCTCCACCACCCTGTTGCATCGTGTCTTTCAACACCAACAAGTGAGGATCATCAAAATAGCGAGCATTGATATATTCCAACAACAATGACTGTTCTAGGCTCCAAAATATCCAAACTCATGAATCGGTTGCCAAAGGTAACCATCCATGGCTAATGGCCTCTCCACTACCGGTAAAACTGTCCAATTTCCCATGCTCTCCGCCTTCCTGCTCAAGGCATGGACCACCCTATTGGCCATCCTTGGATGATATAATATGGTGGTATCATAGTATTTCGATAACTCTAACCATCTCTACTGCCCCAAATAATATCCTTCTGCTTGAATAAATGTTGGAGACTCTGATGGTCAATATAGACCTCAAATGGAATGTCATTTACATAGTGCCTCCAAATCTTGAACGTATAAACAATGGCTGCTAGCTCCAAATGATGCACAAGGTAGTTCTTCTCATGGACCTTCAACTAACGAGACGCGTAGGTAATCACCCTACTATATTGCATCAATATTGCACCTAGTCCAAAACGGGATGCATCACAATATACAGTATAATATCCTGAACATGTGGGCAACACCAACATTAGAGCTATAGTCAAAAAAGTCTTGAGTTTTTGAAATCTCTCTGCACACTCGTCGGACCATCTGAAAAGAGCACCCTTCTTAGTCAACTTTGCTAATGGGGTGGAGAAAAATGAAAACTCATCCATGAACCGGTGATTGTAACCCGCCAAACCTAAGAAGCTCCAAATCTATATAGCTGAAGTAGGTCTAGGCTAGTTCTGAACTACCTCTATCTTCTTATGACCCACCTTGATAGCCTCAGAAGACACAACATGATCCACAAAAACAATTGAGTCTAACCAAAACTTACAATTCGAAACTTGGCATATAGCTAACGATCCTTCAAAGTCTGAAGTATAATTTGCAAGTGTTTCTCATGCTCCTCTCTACTGCAAGAATTAACCAAAATATCATCAATGAAGACAACCACGAAGGAATCCAAATAAGTCTTGAAAACTTGGTTTATCAAATCCATGAAGGCTGTTGGAGCATAAGTCAAACAAATTACATAACCAAGAACTCGTAATGACCATATCGATTCCTAAAAGTTGTCTTAGGGACATCTGATACTTTAATCTTCACCTGATGGTAGCCAGATCTCAAATCAAACTTGGAAAACACCTTGACACCCTGAAGCTAGTCAAATAAATCATCAATATTAGGCAGTTGATACTTGTTCTTGATAGTGACCTTGTTCAACTGCCGATAATCTACACTCATCCTCATCGATCCATTTTTTTTCTTAACAAACAATACTGGTGCACCCCAAGGGCGGCGGGAATAGCTCTTCTAGCATCAGCATGGATTGACCAGAGACTGGGAAACACTTGGTTTGATAAACCCTTTGTCAACCGAATCCTGTAGCTAATCATTCAATTCTTTCAACTCAATTGGGGTCATATAATATGGTGGAATAGAAATAGGCTGAGTTCCCGGAACCAAATTAACACAAAAGTTGATATCCTTGTGGGGTGGCATACCCGAAAAAATTGTAGGAAACACCTCAGGAAACTCACTCACAACTGGTACTGAACCCGTATAATGAACCTCTAAACTAGAATCTCGGATATAGGCCAAATACGCCAAACACTCCATTTTGACCATTCGCTGAACCTTCGAATATGAAACTAGTCTGCTAGTGGAGTCACCGAGAGTCCTTTTCCACTCTAATATAAGTAACCCCGGCATGGATAAAGTCATAATCTTGGTATGACAATCCAAAATAGCGTGGCACGGGGAAAACCAACCCATACCAAGAATTACCTCAAAATCCACCATATCTAATAAACAAATATCAACTACAATATGAAAACTATTAATAGTAACAACACAAGATCTATACACCCGATTAACTAATATAAAATCTCCAACCGGTATAGACACAAAAATAGGAGCATCAAGAGAATCACAAGGCATACTCAAATGCGAAGAAAAATATGAAGACACATAAGAATTGGTAGAAACCTGATCAAACAACATGGAAGCATCTCTATGACAGACTGAAATAATACCCTTAATAACTGTATCAAACAACTCCGCCTCAGGTCTAGCTGGAAATGCATGATAAAGGGTCTGAGCCTAACAAACTTGTCCTTTGTCTCTTGGATGACCTCTCGCTGATTGGCCTCCACCTCTAAAGAACTAGTCTCTACCTCGGGCTACCTGACCCCCGCCTTTAACTGGTTGTGTAGGTGGTAGATCCATCCGCTTCGGAATCATGGCATGAGTACCCAGCTGTGGTGTATTGCTCTATGAAATGGGGCAAAATTTTGCCACATGCCTCAGAACCCCACATGTATAACAAGCCCTTGCCTAAAGTGACTTCTGACCCTAGAACTATCCTTTTTGAACTAAATAAACACCCTGGAAACTTTGTATCAGAGGTGCACTAATTGGAGAAAGAGCTGCCATATATGCTAGCTGCTCAGAATAAGGTCCACAAGCATTGTGACTACTTGAAGTACCATGGGTGACCCATAGAGCTGACTAAACTGGGATGAAAGGATGGCGTCTACCAAAGGATTCCCTACTCCAAATGTGGCATCACTAAATCCTCCAAAATAACGGGGCCTCTTGTCAAAGATTGTCTCTCTAGCCTGGCATATGATGCACTTGATCCTCCTAGCTATCTTCAATGCTCGAGTAAAAGAAATCTCATCCTCGGTCTCTCTGCCATATAAAGTCTAATGCCATAGGTAATATCATCGATGAACCCCTGCACCTTCTCCCTTTTAGTAGGGATAAGGATAGATGCATAACATGATAGATCCACAAATCTAATCTCATACTAAGTAACGATCATGCTACCCTACTGAAGGCGCTCAAACTAACTGTGGAACTCCTCTATTTGAGTAAAGGAAATAAAGTTCTCTACCAATAACTATGAGAACTGAGTCCATACGAGAGGAAGTTATCCCGATGGCCGGCCTTTCACATACACCTGCCACCACCTCTTGGCAAAACTATAAATATGAAATACTATAAAATCAACTCTGTTGGACTCCACTATACCCACTTTGTGAAAATCTCATGGCAATGGTCCAAGAAGTGTTGGGGTTCCTCATAAGGTGTATCGCTAAAGTTAGGGGGAGACAACTTGGTGAAACTGTCCAACCTCTTCAGCTCATCAACTAACATTGCGGGTCTCTCCCCTGCCTGTGTAGCAATAATATGATGAACTTCCCCAACTAGTAGAACTGTTGTATTCAAATAACCATGAACCATCTACTCTAGAGTGTGAGTAGTGGGAGTCTGGGCTCCTCCTTCGGCCTCAGAAACGACTGGTGCATCAGGAAACACATTGGCCAGAGCCATACTCTCCATGAGACCAACCATGCGGACTAAGGCATCTTAAAACCTGGGGTAGCAATGAATCCCTCTAGGACCTAAGCTTGTCCTACTGGCTCGGTCGGACCTACATCTCATCTTCCTGCTCTATTTGAGGCTCAACAACGGGTGTTGTTGCGCGTGCTCTAGGCCGAGCTTTGCCTCTACCTCAAACCCAACCCTTACCATTGTTAGTGGTTGTAATCTAGGGCTCTGGCTCCTGATTATCTCCGGATGACATATTCACCATCATCATCTGCTAGAGAATAAGAGAAGAATGATTCAAACATAATAATAGAAAACAAAGAAAGTGAAGTTCCCTAAAGCCTTATATCCTCTAGAAGATAAGTACAAAAGTTTCTTACCAATCCTCAAGATACTACTAAGTTTGTTTATGACTCGTGAGACCTATGCAATATAGGGCTCTGATACCATTTTATCACGATCCCAAATCCCAACCAATCAGAGTCGTGAGTGATGGCTCCTAACATCACTTGCTAGGCAAGACAACACATAATAGAAAACACTAAAGAACTGTAATAAATAACTAATAACATGATAATAATATAGTGTAAAAGAAATTCTGGAATAAACATGATAAGTCCAAAACTAACATCTAACACAAACCACCCGAAGATGTGTAGTCACAAGTACATGAGCTTCTAGAAGTTTTAAACTGGGGAGCTTTCGGGTTGGTCTGGACCCTTGATTCTTGACCTAGAAGTTTTAATTGGAAATTGTTGACCAAACTTTGACTTTTATGAAAATGACCCCATAAATGTGTTTTTATGGCTCCGATAGCTTTGTATCCTGATTCCAGACTTGGACGTATGCCTGGAATTGATTTTGGAAGTTCGTAGGATGATTTATGTTGATTTGCCGAAATTTGGCAATTTGAAGTTGAAAAGTTTGACCTTAGGTTGACTTTTCACTATCGAGACTAGAACTTAATCTTTGGGACTTGGAATAGGCCGGTTATGGTATTTAGAACTTTTCTGCAAAATTTGGTGTCGTTTGGAGTTGATTTGACAAGGTTTGGACGCTTAGTTGTAATTCTAGAAGTTCATGAAAATTTCTTTGAAATTCATGCTTTTTATAGTTCAATTCGTAGTTTTAGATATTATTTTTGTGTTTTAGTTGAACAAGGGAGTTCATATGGTGTTTTAATACTTGTGTAGATGATTGGATTGGAGTCCCGAGGGATCGGATGAGTTTCGGACATGTTCCAAAGTGATTTGAACTGAAAATGGTTAAATCTGGTGTGTAGTGCTCTGGTGTCGCAAGTGCGAACACCAGGTTGGAATTTGCGAAGGTGACAGAGGAAGGGTAGTTTTTGCAAATGCGACTACCCCTTCGCATTTGCGAAGGCTACAGAAATTGGACAGTGTTCACAATTGCGAAAAATTGTTCGCTTTCTTGATGAAGGCCAGTTCGCTATTGCGAATCCTTTTCTCGCAATTGCGAGATTTCAGGACGCTTTCAGGATTCGCAAATGCGAGCCCTAGTCTGCAATTGTGGTGGTTTGCAAATGGAAACACTGTGTCATAAATGCAACATCTGCAGCTAGTTAAAGTGCAGAAAGATGGGATTTCGAACTCATTCTCTCATTTTTGAACCCTAGTGTTACGATCCGAAGTATTACAATGATGTTACGCTCCGCAGTATTATATTACAATGATGTTACGCTCCACAGTATTATATTACGATGATGTTACACCCTGTAGTATTGTACAATGAATTTGTCGTAAGATAATTGACATCAGTTCAAGGACAAGATTATTTGGAGATTATAAGTATTATACTATTTCAAGCAAGTGATAAGTAAATTTGTGAAGGTGAGAGGGTAAGCGAATCGAATAAAATGAGTTTCCTCGAAATATGACATTTTGGGATAAAACAAGGTCCGAGCTATAATACTCAATATTTATGGACTAGTGTCATACAAGGTACCACATGACCATGATAGTGAGGCATATAAGATATGTTAAAAGTGAGTAGTATTTTAAGTAGTTTAAGATAATTCCTAATTATGTGTATAATTAGATAATTAGTGATTTTAGCGGAAGATTAACTAATTGATTAGTATATTTGGATAAGTCTAATCCCCTTCCAACGTGGCAGAAAACCACCCCAAAATTAATGACTCTTAAGATTGTTTGATAAGGTGTCACAATTAAAGGATTATGTGGATTAGTCATCTAAAGTGTGGGGCCCACACCCACTTATATAAAAGGCCTCTCAAAACCACAAAATTGAGACTTATGACTACATGTAGTAACGGATGGAATTCAAGGAATTCATATGAACTCTTACAATGCTTAGAAACGTGAGAACTGAGATTCTAAGGGAGTACGGTGTAATCTCTCTCAAGAATATCATACTTATTTTTCCCTACTTCGATTCGCCGTTATGTGTTTCGTCACAATTGGCGTGTATTAGAGATATTTTTAAGATAAATGTCTCAGGTATGTTGAGCCTATCCCTTCTTTCTTTTGGCATGATCCAAGCAACGATACGTAAACGTAATTCTATTCCATAAGTGGTTCTACTCTTAGCATTTAAGGATGTCTATGTTATTCATTCATGTAAAATGATATTCAAGCATGTCTAAGAATGATCCTAAGTCTCTATTGAGGTATTTGATAAAGATGTTAATATTCATAATATACTAATACATGTATCTTCATGCATATGCATTTACCACCGAGCTACGGTCGGTCGGGCAGTCATGCATTTACCACCGAGCTATGGCCGGTTGGGCAATTACATACCACTGTGCTACGGCCGAGTGGGAAATCATGCATGTTTATTTACCACCGTGCTATGACCGGTTTGGCAGTCATGCATCTTCATTTACAAGTGTGCTACGGCCGGTTGGGTAGACATGCATTTACCATCGAGCTACGGCCGTCGGACTGTTACCACCGGTTGGGCAGTTATGTATCATTATTTACCACCGGTTGGGCAGTCATACATTTACCATCGTGCGACGGCCGGTCAGGCAGTTACCACTGGTCACTTGGATAGTCATACATCATACAATATGGATAATAAAAATAGTCTCAAAGAGAAGCATTATATATGTAAGTATGATAAGTATGCATAAACGGTGGCACTTCAGAGATTCAAGTTGATTCTTATACCTCTTTAATTAATGTTGACTCATTGTTATGTTTCAGTTTCGCCTTACATACTCGGTACATTCTTCATACTGATGTCCTTTTTGTTGTGGACGTTGAATTCATGCCTGCAGGTATAGATAATCAGTTCGACGAGCCCTCATAGTAGTCAAGGGTAGCATTCAGTGAAGGATCGGTAAGACTCCACCTCATTCGAAGTGCGGCTAAGTCTATGAGTCATCGTGTCAGAGTTTTGCTACAGACTTATGGGTAGGTCGGTACCCTGTCCCATTTGATGTCAAATAATATTATAGGCTTTGTAGACAGAGGTTCATTTTGTACAGTATGTCAGAGGTCTTGACGGCCCATATGTATTCATATTTTAAGAACGATGGTTCATTGATACAGTGTTTTTCCACTTATAGTTATACATTATGAGTTGTGGCCATGTTGGCCCATGATAGTTACAAAAGGAATGAGTTCAGCCAACTTGACCTATGTATGTTCTAGTTTTGATCGAATGATCATGAGTTACATAGTGGTTCGCTCGGGCCAGCACGACATTGGGTGTCGTCCACGCCTCCCCTGGTTTGGGGTGTGACAAAGTGGTATCAAAGAAGGTCGTGCCCTAGGAAGTCTACAAAGTCGTGCCTAGCAGAGTCTCACTTATGGGTGTGTTGCACGCCACATTTATAATTGAAAGGCTATAGGGCATTTAGGAAATGTTACCCTTCTTTTGTGTCCAGATCATGCCATAGAGCTAAATCGTAAGAAGCCAGTATAAAGCTTTCGCCAGATTTTGTATGCACCAGAGGTGCAGGTATTGCAGTAGAGCTTTAAGGCATAATTTCCACCTATTTGTAAAGAAGGTTATGAAAGGAACAGAAGATACGATGCGATATTGAAAGGTAAGTAAGGTAATGGTGAAGAAGGTATGAGATACTCAAGTACAAAAGGTTGTAAATAGTCCAGACATCAGATAGAGGTTGGGTTTTTATTTAATTTACAAATGAGAGAAAAGTCTCATAGGCGCATTTACAAGGTCAGAGACAGTTATGAGATTGGAAGAATTCCGACCACAAGTCGTGGTGTGAGAAAGAGCCCTAAAGGGGAGAATGCCCTGGCCTTAGGTATTATTCACAGAATAGTTGCCTAGACGGCAAGGAGAGTACTAAAGTATTCAGAAGACATAGGTTATGCAAACTATATGTGCGTCAGTCAACATTTGAGGACGAATAATCTGAAGGGGGAATAATGTTACACCCCAGAGTATTATGATGATGTTACACTCTACAGTATTATATTACGATGATGTTACGCTCCGCAGTATTATATTACGACGATGTTACACCCTGTAATATTGTACGATAAATTTTTCGTAAGATAATTGACATCAGTTCAAGGACAAGATTATTTGGAGATTATAAGTATTATACTATTTCAAGCAAATGATAAGTAAATTCGTGAAGGTGAGAGGGTAAGCGAATCGAAGAAAATGAGTTTCGTTGAAGTTTGACATTTTGGGATAAAATAAGGTTCGAGCTATAATACCCGGTATTTATGAACTAGTGTCATACAAGGTACCACATGACCATGATAGTGAGGTATATAAGATATGTTAAAAGGGAGTAGTATTTTAGGTAGTTTAAGATAATTCATAATTATGTGGATAATTGGGTAATTAGTAATTTTAGTGGAAGATTAACTAATTAGTTAGTATATTTTGGATAAGTCTAATCCCCTCCCAATGTGGCAGCAAACCATCCCAAAATTAGTGACTCTTAAGTTTATTTGGAAAGGTGTTATAATTAAAGGATTATGTGGCTTAGTCATCTAAAGTGTGGGGCCCACACCCGCTTATATAAAGGCCTCTTAAAACCACAAAATTAAGGCTTATGACTACATGTATTAACAGATGGAATTCAAGGAATTCATATGAACCCTTATAATGCTTAGCAACATGAGAATTGAGATTCTAAGAGAGTACGATGCAATCTTTCTCAAGAATATCATACATATTTTTCCCTACTTCGATTTGCCGTTACGTTTCTCGTCGCAATTGGCATGTATTAGACGGATTTTAAAGAGAAATGATTCAGGTATGCTAAGGTTATCCCTTCTTTCTTTTGGCATGATCCAAGCAACGATACATAAACGTAATGATATTCCATAAGTGGTTCTACTCTTAGCAGTTAAGGATGTCTATGTTATTCATTCATGTAAAATGATATTCAAGCATGTGTAAGTATGTTCCTAAGTCTCTATTAAGGTATTTGATAAAGATGTAATATTCATAATATACTAATACATGTATCTTCATGCATATGAATTTACCACCGAGCTACGGTTAGTCGGGCAGTCATGCATTTACCACCGAGATACGGCCGGTTGGGCAGTCATGCATATTCATCTACCACCGTGCTATGGCCGGTTCGGCAGTCATGCATCTTCATTTACCAGCATGCTACGGCCGGTTGGGCAGACATGCATTTACCACCAAGCTACGGCCGGTCAGGCAGTTACCACCGGTTGGGTAGTTATGTATCATTATTTACCACCGGTTGGGCAGTCATACATTTACCACCTACGACGGCCGGTCGGGCAGTTACCACTGATCAATTGGACAGTCATGCATCATACGATATGGCTAATATAAATAGTCTCAAAGAGAAGCATTATATATGTAAGTATGATAAGTATGCATATATGGTGGCACTTTAGAGATTCAAGTTGATTCTTATATATCTTTAATTAATGTTGACTCATTGTTATGTTTTAGTTCCGCCTTACATACTTGGTACATTATTCATACCGACTTCCTTTTTATTGTGGACGTTGCATTCATGCCTGCAGGTATAGATAATCAGTTCGACGAGCCCTCATAGTAGACAAGGGTAGCATTCAGTGAAGGATCGATAAGACTCCACCTTATTCGGAGTGCAGCTAAGTCTATGAGTCATCGTTTCAGGGTTTAGCTACAAACTTATGGGTAGGTCGGTACCCTGTCCCATTTGATGTCAAATAATCTTAGAGGCTTTGTAGACAGAGGTTCATTTTGTACAGTATATCAGAGGCCTTGACGGCCGAAACGTATTCATGTTTTAAGAACGATGGTTCATTTATATAGTGTTTTCCCACTTATAGTTTTACATTATGAGTTGTGGCCATGGTTTCCCATGATAGTTACAAAAGGAATGAGTTCAGCCAAATCGACCTATGTATGTTCTAGTTTTGATTGAATGATTATAAGCTATAGAGTAGTTTGTTTGGGCCAGCACATCACCGAGTGCCAGCCACTCCTCCCCAGGCTTGGGGCGTGACACCTAGACTCGTTAGGAGGCAATTTGGAGAGGGGATTTTCACCTAAAACCTTGAGTAAGTGACTGTACTCTATTTCTAATCATATTCCATCAACATATCTTATAGTTTAACATCAAAATCATGTGAATCAAAGTGAAAATCTGTGAAACTTTGTCAAGTTTTTAAAAAATAAGAAATTGAGTTTTGATAGTCGATTTGGACTCAGATTTTTTAAACTAATCACATATATAAACTTGTAGCTTCATGGGTAGACGGAATCTACCATTGGACCCGTGTTTTGACGAACGAGCCCAGAGTTGACTTTTGTTGTATTTTTGGAAAAAGTATAAAGAATTTAGTTTTATCTATTGCAATTGAATTTTCTAGCATTGTTTGATGATATTAAGTTGATTTTAGCTAGATTCGAGCCATGTGGAGGAGGATTTTAAGGTAAAATCTATTTCGGAGTGTTGACTTGGCCTGAGGTAAGTGTCTTGCCTAACTTCGTGTGGGGGAACTACCCCTTAGGATTGGTATTGTTTGATTCAATCGTGCTTAGTGAACTCTGTGTACGCGAGGTGACGAGTAGGTACACGGGTTGTACAGGGTATTTGATCGATTTAGGCTACTTATACTATTTTCATGCTTTAATTGAAATGTCATATTTCTCTTAGTCAATCTATTCTTATTTGTGTTAGTCTATTCTTATATGCCTTGAATGATTTCGTTAACACTTGCTCTACCTCCTAATTGATAATTTGCTCTCATACTTTAGTTGAACTTGTTGCCTCTTTTATTGTTATATTTTATCTCTTCATTGTTGATTATCATTACTTGAAGTCATTATACATATTATCTCTTTCATTGTTGATTAACGTAAATTGATTTCATTGTTCATAGTAACTCTTTCATTGTTGGTTACCATTATTTGAAGTTATTGTTCATGTCTTTCCTTGTTGATTTCCATTACTTGAAGTTATTGTTACACATTATCTATTCCATTGTGAGTTATTCTTATTTAACATCGTGGTTATACATTGTTTCTCGTTGGTGAGTTATTGGTGTTGAAGTTGTAAAAGTTTTTATTACGTTGAGGAGAAATTGTTATTGTTGAAACATCTTCCTTTTGAGAATTTTACATTCTTTGTTGTTTTTGTTGATATTCTTGTACCCCTAGTGGTGGAGATGTGGGCTATTATTGTGGAAACATTGATATTGTGGATTGTTGGAAAATTGTGATATATGGTCATTTTGCGAGTTGTTATTGTAATGTGATATTGACACGCATGCGGTAGTATAAGGCTTGGGGTTGATGTGCATGCGGCGGTATAAGGTGGTACTTATGTGCGTGTTGCTTGTAGGGGAACTACGTGAAGCCACACAGCGTCATAAGATGGGCTAAAGTACGTGTAGCTATTTCATGAAAATATATTTTCAAAACCTATTTCAAATTTAAGGCTCACACAATGGTACAAGAAAAGATTGTGATTGAGATTGTAAACTGTGAATATGCGGCGTTACCTCAGTTGTGATTCTTGATTTATACGAGGTGGTACATCGGTGGTGATTCTTATTGTACATGAGGCGTTACCTCGTTATGATTCTTATGTTTATTTCCTTATTGTTCTAGCAGTTGTTGCCCGTGTATGATTATTGCGGTTCTCTTTAGTTGTTTCTTTTATGATATTTTAGTGCTTAAACTTTCGGTGTTAGTTCATGCTATCATCTTAGTTCATATCAGTTATTTCTCTATATTCCTTTATTATCCTTATTACATTTTCAGACTACTCATTATATCCTAGTAGGTGTCTTGACTTGGCCTCATCACTACTCTATTAAAGTTAGGCTTGATACTTAATAGGTACCATTATGGTGTACTGATACTACGCTTCTGCATATTTTTGTGCAGATCCAGGTAGGTCCGCTCGTGCCAGCCATTAAAGATCATTTATAGCTGCCTTACGAAGACTTCAAAGTTTATCTGCTTGGTGTCCGCAGGCCTCGGAGTAACCTTCCTTTTTTTACTACTGCTGTATTTATTTTCCTTTAGGAAATGATGTATTAGATATTCTACTTTTATTCTATATAGCTTGTGACTCAATTTCACCAATTTTGGGGAGCGTATTGTTGAGACCATATTTTGTATCGGAAGGTTATATGAATTATTCAGCTTTGTTTCAGTATTTTGATAATTGTTCTGTCAAGTTATTATTATTTCTTAGGCTTACCTAGTTGTAGATACTAGATGTCATCACGACATCCTACGGAGGGAAATTAGGGTCGTGACAAGGATTCATGACAGTATCAAGTATAAAGACGGGATAACAACAAGTAACGGAATAACAAGTACATAAGTAAAGAGGCTTAAAGTGGAAACATAAAGTAAAGTGACAACAACTCCGAACAATCTTTTAAAAATAGATAATGAAGTCATAAAGTCAGGTCCACATTTCAATGTCAAAGTAAAGAGCAATGAAATCAACAAAATTGTACGGCATCACCCTTTGTGCTTTTACTCTCATCCTTACATTATAAAACAATATCAAACACAAAATACCATTCGTGCATATCCTTACGTTCACTCAAGCAATAATATCAATATTTAAATAAGAAACAAAAATAACCTTCGTGCACATTCGCTCTATATCACAAGCACGACAATGCCCTTTATGCATTTTACTCTTATTCACCAAGCATTCACATACAACACATCACCAAGCAATGTGGGAAGCAAATTCAACATCAACAATTACATTTGATCACAACTCGTCATATGAGAATCTTTTAACAATTAGTACCAACAACCAATCAACAATTCCATGATCGCAACACCCAATATCTCATTAATCTCATCGTAGGAAATAACATAAATATGAGAAATTAAAGAATTATAATATTTATCTAAAGCATGAATAACATAATAAAAACAACATGGAATAAATAAGCTAAATGTGCCTGCATGCTTATCCATGGCCAACGCATATGCACACGTCACCTTGCATATACGTTGCTCCCAACACATAGATCACATAGCAAATAGACTCGATTTTATCCTATTTTCCTCAAATCAAGATTAACCAAGACATCTACCTCTTTTCAGGATACAATCAACAATCAAACATGGTTTTTTCTTTAGAACAAGCATCCAAACACCCTGAATCTAGTCAAATATTGTTCAAACAAGTCAAAACAAGCTTTAGAAACTTCCCTCGAATGAAAGAGATTCAATCTTTAACATAATTGAAAAGTCAACAAAAAGTCCACCCAGGTCCACGTGGTTGAAATCCGAAATTAAGACCTTCTCGATTTTTCATTCACTCCGAGTTCGGATATGTGATTTGTTACAAACTCCACCTGAATTTGAGGTCTAAATCTCAATTTTATAAAATCTCTAAATTCTACCCAAAATCCCCAATTTGTACCTTGAAATTCTTAGATTTGATGAAGAAATTCATGAAAAAGTAATTGAAATTGAACAAAAACAAGCTAAAATTACTAACATATGGATTTGGGAAGAAATTGCTCTCCAGAAATAGCCTCTATGGAGAGAGGGTTCAAAATTTATGTAAAATGAGCTAAGTCCTGAAATCCCCACATTTTACCCAGCTGCAAATGTAACAATTGCGAACTCTTGTTTGCAATTGTGATGTTCGCAAAGGCAAACCGATTATCGCAAATGCGATCAGTTCCTAAGCCTATATGTTATCTCAAATGTGACTACTATCTCGCATTTGCAAATTCCCTGGCTGTAGCAAATGCGATGGAAGCTTCGTATTGCCTAGCCCACCAGTGTAGCAAATGCGACACATAAGAAACAAATGTGAAGTCCCTCCTGGTCGCAAATGGGACCTGTTCTTCGTAAAAGCAAAACCCCAGCTCCTAGTCCCATTTTGTAATTGTGAGCCTAACATCGCAAATGCAAGGCTTGTATTTGCGTACAGGGTTCTCGAAAATGCGATACCTGCAAATCATGCACACCAACATATTCTCAGATATTCCAAATCCATCTATAACATATCTGAAACTCATCCGAGCACCTTGGGCTCCAATCCGAACATCCATACAAGTGTAATAACATCAGACAAACTCGTTTGCAAGCTCAAATCATCAAAATAACACCAAATATCAAGAATCGATCATTAAAACTCAAGATTTTCAAGTTCAAAATTCATTTTTTCAACTTTTCGCATAATGGGCTGAAACGGTCTCGGGTCACCCGAGATCCCAACCAAACATGCAGAATAGTCCAAAATTATCATACGAACCTGCCGGAATCGTCGAAACACCGATCCGAGATCGTTTAACAAAAACGTTGGCCGTGGTCAGCCCTAACCATTTTTAAAGCCAAAAATCACATTTTCTTCAAAAATTCACACATAAACTTTTTGGAAATCGACATGGACCACGCACATAAATGATAAATCATCAAATCGAGATATGAAAAGTCTCAAAATACAGAAAAATAAACTAGTACTCAAAATGACTTATAGGATTGTTACAGTGTAGTATAACAAATATTGCGCTTGCCAATGTGCGTCATTACTAAAGGAATACTATTATACGATCCACTGTTTCAAAGTATTATCTTGATGACATATCACTCTCTCTTTCCAATTTCTTTTAAATCATTTTTCACTTGTAACGGTTAATTTAATCGAATTTTGTATAAATCAGACATGGATTTTGTTCCAAAAACTTAAATTTCTATTTCTTTTCTACTATATATATAAGTGAACAAGGGGTACGAACACGCAGTCCTCAATTGTACTAAAAGCACTGTAAGTTATACTTTATATTGGTGCCTCTCTTTGTAGCAATTGACACGTGTATCACACTTTTGTTTTACCAAACCACGTGTACTTCATTCACTATTTCTGATATAGTACTATCTCGAGTCCGGAATCAAAATGTAATTTTTTTGAATTTAAAGAATTAAAATGTGTAGAAAAAAAAAATTGATGATCATTTTATATATAATATTTTTTTAAAAAGTATTATACCTTAACAATCGTTTGTCCAATTAAATATAACACCTTTTTAAAAGGCATTATATATATAAAGTCTTTTTGAAAGGCACTATAAATATAAAGTCTACTTGAAAGGCTCTATATATATTGATGGCCTTTTCATAAATGAAACATTGTTTCCAAAGTGAAAAAAATGTTTTAGTTCTGGGGACAACCATTTGACGCTTTTGTTTCTTTAAGTCTTTTTTTTTCAATCACTTCTTTTTACTATCCAAAATTATGCCTCTTTTCAAGTAATTATATTTAATCGATTTTACTATAAAGTTCCTATTCGACTATTCTAAATATTTTTCAAAATCAACTTTTGTGAGTCCAAACATTATAAATCCTTCTTTCAACAAACATTATACATATATTATTTTTACTTCCAAAATTAAACTGTAACGACTTGATCGGTCGTTTTGAGCTCTAGTGTGTCGTTCAGCGGTTTGAGGCCATGAGTTGCTTCACTTCAGGTAATATGACTTGTATGCATAGTCGGAATTGAAATTCGGGGAGCTCGGAGTTGATTCGGAAAGAGAATTCTCATTTCGGAAGCTTAAAGTTGGAAGAATCTGACTAAGGGTTCATTTTGAGAAAATGACCTCGGAATCAGGAATTGAAGATTTCAATTGGTTCGTATGATGATTATGGACTAGGGCGTATGTCCGGAACGGGTTTTGGATGGCCGAGGAGCGTTTCAGCGCCTATTGTGGAAAGTTGACATTTTGAAAGAATTTTATGAATTTGGGTTGACGTGCATTTCAATCTTATTGATGTCCGTTTGGGATTCCAAGTTTGGGAATAGCTCTGTATGGTGATTCTGGTATTGGGAGCGCGTCCGGAAGTTGATTTGGAGGTCCGTAGGTCATTTTGGGGTCATTTGGCGAAAGTTAAAACTTTTAAAAAATTTGAGAACTTTGACCGGAAGTAGACTTTTTGATATCGGGGTCGGATTTCGATTTCGAAAGTTGAAATAGGTTAGTAATGTTGAATGTGACTTGTGTGCAAAATTTGAGGTCAATCGGACGTGATTTGATAGGTTTCGGAATCGAATGTAGAAGTTTGAAGTTTGAAGTTCTAAAGTTTATAAAGCTTGAATTGGGGTATGATTCATGATTTCGGCATTGTTTGATGTGATTTGAGGCCTCGAGTAGGTCCACATTATGTTTTGGAACTAGTGGGTGTGATTGGACGGGGTTCCGGGGGCCTCGAGTGAATTTCGGGTGGTTAACGGATCTAATTCGGAATTTGAGAAAGAGCTGAAGCAGCTAGTGTCTGGTGGAATCGCACCTGCGTGAAAAGGGCCACAGGTGTGGCATATTGGTCGCAGAAGCGGAAATGGACTAGAGCAGGGGGAGTCACAAGAGCGGACATTTGGGCGCACCTGCGAGCGCGCAGGTGCGAAGGCGAAGGCCATAGAAGAGGAAAAGGGCACAGGTGCAAAAGAAGGTGTCGTAGAAGCGGAGCCGCAGAAACGGCTACTGTTCTACAGGTGCGGAAATGTCGTTGGGCAGAAGGGTTTTTATAAAAAGGGATTTGGCCCATTTTTCTCCCATTTTCATTTAGTTTGGGTGATTTTGGAGAGCTTCAATGGGAGATTTTCATCAAGCAACTCAAGGTAAGTAATCTCCACTTATTATAAGTTAAATACATAGTTTGTATAAGGATTTAAACAGGAAAATTAGTAGAAATTGTGGAGTTTTGGTAGCACACCTAGAATTTGGTATTTTGGAATTTTGACCACGAATTTGGGCATGGAATTTCGAATAAACTATATATTTGAGTTCGTGTAGTTATGGGTAAAGTTTATCTTCAAAAATTTTCGGAATTGAGGCATGTGGGCCTCAGGGTGATTTATCGACTTTTCAAGCGGAGTTAGGAATTGTTATAAAATGGATTATAATAAGTATTAGAGTGTTATTTATTAATTTGCACGTTTATTGGCTAGTTTTGGAGCGATAGGCATCGGTTCGAGCTGCTAGAAAGGTGTTAGAGCCGGTTATGGAATTTAGGAACAAAGTAAGTCTCTTTTCTAACCTTGTAAGAGGGAATTAACCCCATCGGTGAACTAAATTATTATGTGTTTCTATTTTTGGGGGCTACGTACGCACGAGGTGATGAGAGTATGTACATAGCTACTAGCTTTGACTATGTCCGGGTAGTTTTAGGCTTATATCATGCCTTGTTGATCTTGTTATTGATTTATGTTTATTGTTTGCCTTGAGAAGGAGTGGGATTGAGTTTTCTTATTAAATGTTTATGAAGGAAGTTGAAATTGAGGAAAAATTGGGATCTTAAAAGGTTTCATTTGAATTTTGTATCTTGAAAAGAATGGAAGAATACTGTAATAACTTAATAAATCTATGTGTAACCGCGTCGCATGTATGGTCCGTGAGCAGGGTAACTCCTTAAGTTTATATTTGATTGTGTCGCATGTATAATTCGCGAGCGACGTAATTGATGCATCTATGGTTCACGTCGTTCGACCCTCGGCAATGCACATTTTACATTTATATTGGATCAGGTCGAACGTCCTCGGTGGTATTTTTGTGATTATATGTTTTAAAAGAAGGACGTAATTTAGGCTCTTAAATATAGTGAAGACTTGTTCAGTTTTTCTTGTTTTGAGTATTATTGTTGTATATCATATCTAATTAGAATTTCATATTATCATATTGTTGGCCCTTAATAAGTGTCGAAGTCGGCCCCTTGTCACAACCTCTTCGAGGTTAGGCAGGATAGTTACTGGGTACGCGTTGATTTACATACTCATCATACTACACTTCCTGCACATTTTGTGCAGGTGCATTTATGATTTTCGGCCTTGTAAGGGCAGAGGCGTGTACGCATGCGGAGACTTAAGTGAGCTGCGTTTTATGAGATGATCTGCAGGCAACAGAGTCTCCTTCAGAGTTCTTGTGTTTTCTTTTTCGTCCAAATCTTGTATTCCGGACAGTTATTGTATTTTATTTTACTTCCTTGTAAAAGCTCATGTACTTGTGACTTGGGGCGACTGTGGATTGCACTGTATTAAAGTTATTGTAAAAAATATTATTATTTATTCTGTAAATTCAATTTTTTTTGTTCAATTAAAGGAAAATAAAATTTCTAAAATAATAAAAATGAGAAAAAAGTTAATTATTTATTGTTGGCTTGCCTGACAATGGTGTCTGGAACCATCACGACCTTTAATGAATTTTGGGTCGTGACAACATGGTATCAGAGCACTAGGTTCACTTAGGTCTCCCGAGTCATGAGCGAGTCTAGTAGAGTCTTGAGAATCGGTATGGAGACGTCTGTACTTATCTTCGAGAGGCTACAGGGTTTTTAGGATCACTTCCCTTCTTGATTCCTTATCGTGCGATTTGATTCCTCATAGTGCAGTTTGATTCCTCTTAGGCTTATGCCTTCATCTCCTTCCTATTCAATCTTACGCGACATGAAGCACTTGTTATAAATTGGGAATCAAGGAATTTAAATGGTACTACGGAGATGGTCCAGGATGTTTCTCCCTGGGTGTTTGCTTTGGGCTATTGTCGTCGCTTTGTGGAAGGTCGTTTGGTCATTTCAGCTCAGTATCAGTATTACCTAAGGTTGTGAGATTGGGCATTGATTGTTATGATGATTCATGAGTTGCTATCGCATAGTGTTTGTGTAATGGTAGGATGCTTTTCTATGCGTCAAGGTAGTGAATGACTTAGAAAGAGGTCTACCTAGTGCATGCTTTAGAGATTCAGTATTTTATTTCTGGCGGAGGAAAGGCAATCAGACTATAAATGTTCAGGTTTGGGTTGATAGAGTAACAAGGCTTGGTATTTAGAGCGTGGCAGAGTTCTCACTTGTGATGTGGTGCCATCGTCCTTGTTGAGCACGTTAAGTTTCGCCGATGTTATGGCCTTCTTCAATTTTTCTTCGGGGCAGAGTATTGAGAAATGGCGTCTGAGATGCGGTTGTAAGAGATAGCGGTTGTAGAGGTTTCGGGATAGAGTCGGTGTTTCTGATGTTGATGGATCGAGAAAGATGATATTCGGGGAGGCTTAGAGTTGGTAGCAATTAGTCAAATCTAGTGCCACAAGGAAGGATTTTTCTTTGGGGTGGTATTTGGGCAGCGAAGGATGAGGAAGAATACGTGGGAGGCGTCTTGCAGTGGTTAAATTTCTAGAAGGCCAGGGGTAAGAAATAGGTTTCGGGTGGTTGCTTAAAGGAGAAGGTTTGACCAAAGTGGGAGAGTGTCGGAGTAGCATATGGGTTATATGGTGGGATATTTGCACGTCTTGAGTAAAGTTCAGAGTGATTTGGGACTCATGGTGGGCAGTGACTAGGTCTGCGGACTTAATTTGGAAGGTTGACTACTATGCTAGGAATGGTTGGATACGATGGTAAGGAGTTGCTTGATATGAAGAAGGTTACAACATGATTGGAATGTATTGTCGCACCTTTAGTTGATGCCCAAGAGAAGTGAACGGACTTGTATAGCTGGTGATTGAGCACGAGCTCAGGATGGGTTACCGATCTTGTAGTAATTGTATTCAGTGCAGCGTCGTTGGAGGAGGTCGGCGGGTAGTTCCATAGGTGGGTCATCTCTTGTGAGCAGATTAGCGGTCACGTGGTGTTGACGAGGATGCTACGAAAGAATTTTTATCGGCTATCCAGTAAGAGGTCGAATATGTAAATGTGGCTAGTGATTCAGAGTGTTCATAAAATGTTTAACAAAAGATTTCGAGGAATTTGGCTGGTTGATTGTGCAAGATCATGTCAAAAAGGGATAAGGGATCTTGGTGGGTTCTAGAGTTACGTAATGGTAGCTTCAAGCTAAATGGGAGAGCCCCAACGCCTATGATTGGATTGCATGGTTATCCACATGTGAAGTTTCTGGTTATCGGTGTATTGGTGGGTTATTAAGACTAAGGAAAAGAACATCAGTGATAATTTGAGCAAGGATTTGAGGGATGTGTGCAATGATCGGCCTTATGTTCAGTCTTTGGGAAGATTCAGGATTTAACGCTGCGTGTAGAGGTGATTTACAAGGAAAGTGATTCATCCGGGTGCCTCTTTGAGAGAATGTTCATGTGCTAGAGGAGCCTTGGAGTTTGATTATATTCAGGATCAAGTCATAGTGGGTGACTCTCAACAACGGTCCTAGTGAATTCAAAAGTTAAAAATGTGGTGCCTAAGGATTGCAAATGCGTAGTATTGTTAAGAATCGAGATTTTGCAGCGGATTGTGAAAAGGGGGCATGGAGTGTTCTACGATATATTTGGCTTGCATCGCAACATTTGGAGGAATGAGAGAAAATGACTTCGGATTCATAGAGAAATTATCAGGATGGGCATACCAGTTGAGGATGCGAATATGCGCACAAGGAGGGTATCAGACGGTTCGTGGGATTTACAGCATGGTCTTGTGATATAAGGTCACTCAAGATGAGTGAGGATTTGGTTTGTGATGTTTTGAATGAAGTTATTACTATTCCTAAGGCAGGTCCAGAGTAAATTAAAAGATATCGGATGGGTTAGTAATGGTTGGATTGGCATGATGGTGGCAATGATCAGTTCCTTCAGCGTGTTAAGTTATACATGTGCATTGTGGCGGTACGTGCGAGGCTTGGCAGCCGTCGTAATCGATTTTATGTAAAGTAATTTGAGTGTTATGGCATGTTATGTGATGGATACCGGAAGGGTTATGGTTGTTTAGACCACTACTTGAGGTTGGTATTTTCTATGGATATGAGAATTTAGTCACGTGTTGCAATGGTTCTCTTGAAATGGGTTAAGTAAAAGATTTCCATATGATGAAGTGTTTACCCTGTTAGTGGATAAGGAGTTATGATGAAATTCTTGTACTCTTGCGCATTGACATGATTAAGTGCATCGAGTAGCAGGGGAGTTGGAAGTTGAGGATCAAGGTTGCGGTTTGGGTGTCGACAAGAATGTCACCAACTAGGATGAGCAGGGAAAAAGGATTCAGATGGTTAGAGTAAGCTGATATTGTCTTTAGCATCACCTGAGATTGGTGTCATGTGTAAGAGGCTATGAGGATTGATTTGCGGATCCTTGATTCGCTTTACAACATTAGTATGGCAGGTGGTATGGGTGTGCAGACTGTTACCTGGTGCAGAAGGTCGTGGGGGCGTATCCCACGGGAAGATGGTATAAGTGTGACATGTAGTCACTTAATTGATTAAATATTGAAGGCCAAGTATAGATATTGTGGTACTATCATTAATATGAGAATTTATTCCTAAAGGGTGCTTGGTTCATTTGATGGCGGACTATGGAAGTTGTTCCAGATTTGACGGTTGTTCTTGTGTGTCATGGTAAAGAGGGTTATTGTGAATCCTTGAAAGGTTACTAGCCTAGTGCAGTACGATCAGAATCAGCTTGAAGTCCGTGGGTGGATCTAAATGTGGATGTGACTCCATATCAGGCCGGATGCATTCATTTCAACTTAACATTGTTTGCGGAGGAATCATCGGGCCCTGGATGTTATTTATGTCGTCAGCTATTCCGTGTAATCTATATTATACCAGGTGGGTTGTGAGGTGGTTCGATTATTCGCACTCGTATTGAGATTCTGTAATTTGTCGTGTCGTGAGAGAATAATAGCTCTCGAGGTACAGGTTATTTATTGCACCATGGTTGTGTTTTAGTTCCGTAGTGTATGGCGATGTCCGTCTCCCCAGGATATGTATTATGCACCTCGTGTGCTTGTGGTCGATATTCGGGTATTTCGTAGTTATGAGCGTTTTATCTCAGTAAGTATTTCCTTATAGATTATTATGTGTGGATCGGGTGGCACGCCGCCACGGATATCATGGTTGGATCGGGTTGAACACCGCAACAGTATCATAGTTGGATCGGGTTGCACGCTACAACAGTGTGATGTTGGGTATAGTATCCCCTACCTATTATTTTGTGTGTTGCTTCTCGTTTTCTGAGGAAGATTTATAATATCTTTTCGGTTGTTTAAATTAATTACGTGGGTTGAGTAGTTCTTTCTAGAGTTCGTTCCCTTGTGTATAATATTCGAGTTTGTAGTTGGTTGGCACACCGTGGTATCATATGAGACTTATGGTAGCGTCTAAGGTGGCTTATTACCTGAGCAACTTGTACTGGGTGAGACGAGATTTTTGGACCTGGGATCAGTGTGACCAGATTTATATGAAGTATATTAAAGAGCAAATACAATTATTTGGCTCATAATGAGGAAATGGATCTTGTCAAGAGAAGGAACTCAATGAATTATTGACTCAGCAGTTGGTCATGAATTTATACATATCTCTTTCCGTCGTGGCAGTATTGTAAGAGTTGGAACAAGACTTATGTCACACCCCTTTTTTCGCGAAATCGGGTTTCGACACGTGACAACTCTTTTAAGGAAGATGTTAAAAGAGAAAGTCGTCACCTAACGGGTTTGAGGTGCGTTAGAGCACCTATTTATAAATAACTCTGGTTTAACCAGTTTGCATTACCAAAGATCGGGTAAGGGCTTAAATTACCTCGAAGAGAAGGTGTTAGGCACTCTTCAAGGTCCACAACTCTAGGTCCTAGTCGAACTCAAATTATATGAATTAGTCAAATAATCAGAGAGAAAAATAAGAAGTTTGGGCAGTTATTATCAAAATTCCTTGAATAAACACAGATAATTGATTTAAAGACAAGGTGGGGGTCCTATGTTTTTTAGCCTAAAGGATCACCCTGTGCAACATAAATAATACTTTGTAACTCCCTCAAGATGGGATGTTACTTGTATTATTCAGCCGGCACAAACTATCATCTCCTGCTACCTAATTACTATCTTTAAGTTTTTACCTAAAGCGCACTAGTTGATTCTAAACCGTGCCTTATACGTGCACTACCTGTCTCATGCCTATAGACCAGGAGGCGTTTGGACCTCTATTTTGGAGGATTCTAGACTTAACTTAGGCTGCTCAAAAATAATACAAACTAGGCGACATACAAAACAGGTTGGACTTCATGTAAATGCAATTAACGGCTCAAGTTAGGCTCCACACTTAGACAACAAATGCACGCAAACAAATTCTCATATTAGGCGTTAGACAGTTTCAGAATTGAAGCAAATTAAAGCCATTAAGATCTATAGACATGGTCTCTATGTGACCTCGGAATTCAAACATTGTAGGCAGTTTCAGATGCAAGGTGCCATTTTATAGACATGATTTCTAAACAACTATACGGTTTATGAGGGACTTGGTACTGCATGTTGATTATTGAAATTACATATTATAAGTGATTAAACATATAGACATGATCTCTAGGTGATTTACGCAGTAGTTGGCAGTGATAACCATTGAAAATACTCAGAATTACTCAGTTTGATCCTATAGCCTTGCTTTCTAATATTGGTATGGCTAAGCAACGAAACAATGTTTGAAAGTTCAATATTAACACTTCAAAGCGAGTGATAATACCCTATAGGTAGGATTTCTAACGATTAACGATTGAAACTGATTCTTATACTTAGCTCCTATAGGCATGTCTTCTAGGTGAGCAGTACGTCAACAATAGCAAATTAACCAGTTAAAGTCCTATAGGCGTGATTTCTAGATGAAAATCAGTAGAACATAAGCTAGTATAACCCTATGGTCATGGTATCTAATGAATATGTTGCAGTTATGCAAATTGAAAGATTGGTCATTGATATTTTATTTCCTATAGGCATGATATCTAACAAAATCATAGGAGCAGAATATGTTGAACGAATTAAACACTCAGGGCCATAGGCAGGTTATCTAATAACGCGTATGAGCAGAACATATTGAACGAATTAAGCGCTCAAGTCCTATAGATAGGTTATCTAACAAACAGCAGAACATATTGAACAAATTAAGCACCTATAGGTAGGATTTCTACCTGTTTCATGCAAACATTAGAATAGACTCATTTTCCCAATTTTACTAACACCCCAATTGTTATTACAGAATTGTTACAGGCTCAATGAATGAAATAAATTACAAAGTTACAAAATAACTATAGTAGGCCTAAGACAGGCCCAAAGTATACCCAACCCAGTCAGGCCTTCAATTTTGTATCCATATGAGTTTCAGCACAGCCCAGAAAATAATCTTCACTTACACAAGACAGCCCAAATCCAGTAGCCATAGAAGACAGTCAAGTACACAAGCCAATTTGCTTATTCAGTAGGTGGAAAAGGGGGGCAGAATTGAGCAGTTAGGACAAAGCAACCAAAGAACCTTAGACCCTAGTGTGTCATAGTTCACAAGGGTCGCAAAATAGACCCTGAGCAGTGCTCACACTAGGGAGGTTAATAGAGAAGTTTTAGGGAGAATTAGAGACTCATAACAGAAAACAACTAATGAAAATAGTTATAAAGCAATATGTGTGGAAAAGCATTTGCAAACACTACAAAATGATCACACACTGAACATGAACTCAAGAACAAACCAATAGATTGGGGCAGGGTGATGTTGGGTGATGTTAATAGGAAATAGGGAACCTGAAGCTTATGGGATTACCAAGTTAACAGCAAGGAGCAATAGGCTAGTAAGACAAATAGTTGTAACTAATGTAAACAGTTTGAAACTTAAAGGATCAGATTATGCTACAGTCAGAGATTAAACAGCATAATACAAATAGAATTCAGAGATCATAAAGGGCATCAGTCAAGAAAGACTAGTTCAAAGGATAGCAAGTTGTTAGAGGTACAAAATTGGATAGGGCAAGAACACATTGAATGTCAACCATAGTCATAGGGGCATACTACACACTTAGAATGAAGGTCTTAAACAGATTAGGGCATGCTAATAACATTAATTAATCATTAGAAGTTCAGAATTAGGCAGAGAGCATGGGTTAAGCCATATAATCAAGGCAGAACATTCAATTATCAATAACACCAAGATAAACATGCTTCAATCTGTCCAAATTAACTAAGTTAGGTGAAAATACATTATTCAGCTAGCAATTATAGGCAGATTCACACATGAAGAGAGTCAGAGGAATACATTAATTCCTGTAGTTTCAGAGAACATGCTATCATAAGGGAATAAACATTGCAAAGGTTTTAAAACTAACCAATGATTGTTCAATAAACAAGGAAAGAACAGCAATAATAACCCGGAGTCTCAAATGTGTCAAGTTCCCAAGGGTTTCAAAAACCCAGGGCAATGCTCACACCCAAGAGAGTCAGAAAAGTATAAATATGGTGGCCTTGGCTTTCAGCCGGCCAAGAGCCAAAACAAAACAAGATACTCAACAAACATAGGGTAAAGCCTCAGTTTTTAGTGAAAAATAATGATTGAAGTTCTGTCCAAAAAGGGGAACAGGGATGGGTTTATATAATGGTAGAATCGGCACATAAGTAAGGAAATACAATCAATCAAAACATAAAAGGAAAGAAGAACACATAAATCAATTTTAAACCGGATTAGGAAAAGAAACTGGTAAACCTTAGTTTTTTTAGGGAAAACAAATATTAACAAAATATAACAAAAATTGGACCCATGGTAGAATATAGAACGAATATAGACATAATAACACTCAAAATTTGAGAATCGAACCAATTTTGGTTTGATTTGAAGAGATTTGAAAACCCTAGTTTTAGGGTAAGTAAGAATCAACAAAAAATAAGCAAATATTTGTACTCACAGTAGAATATAGGATGAATATAGACAGAATAGAAAAATGATCAAGGATTTAAACCGATTTCGGTTTGATTTTGATGAGATCGGGTAGCCAGTACCAGAAGGGGATCGTATATGGCAAGAAACAACCATGGAATCCCATCTCAGGTGGGATTAGGAGAGGATTTAGGGGGCGGTGGGAGGAGTTCTTCAGAGAGGGAGAGGGAGATAAGAGGATGTTAGGGCGGTAGGTAGAAGGGAAACGGGTTAGGGTTAGGGTGATTGGGTAATTAAAGGGAGGGGTTCAATATGGGTCGTTGATCTCAAAGATCAACGGCCACGATTAAAAGGGGGTTGGGTCGAGTTTATTTAGGTCCACAACTCTAGGTCCTTCTGGGTAATTGGGTTATTGATTTAGGTTTGGGGTTATTGGGCTAGTGTATTAGGTGTTATGGGCCGATATTTGGTCCGAAAATAGGTTTAGGAATTTAGGCTAGTTTTTAAATACCCAATGTTTAGCAAATTAATTTGTAAAAGTAATGAATAAATAAATAAAATATTATTTGTGCACTAAAATGATTAAAATAATACTTTAACATTATAAAAATATAAAAAGTTATTTTTGCATATATAATGTAATTATACATGAATATAGGCTATTATTGCAAAAATGCGCAATGAGCCTAGAAATACAAATGTAATTATGGAAAATGCAATAAAATATTTAAAAACATACAGGTTGGTGTAAATAATAAGTTTGAATGATTAAATCATCATAAGAATAATTTAAAGGATAATTATTGGATATTTATATAATAAAATTGTCAAGACCCGATTTCGGAGTCGTGATGGCGCCTGTCGTGGAACCAGGCAAGCGCCCTTTTTATCTAAGCTAAATTCTGTTTCTAGTAAAAATACAATTTTAAACGAAATTATTGATAATACTAAGAGTCTAAAGTTTAAAAACAATATTTGAAACAAAAATTTAAAATTTCCAACCCCGGAAACAGTGTCACACAGTCATGAGCCGCTATACCATAAAATAGAGAAATGAAAAAATAGACAACATAGTCTAAAAATAAGTGCAACAGGTGGAATAAGAAAGAGAAGACGAGGTCGCGATCGCCGGCTGCTACCTCGACAACTCCAATGAAAACTCTAACAGCTGCTCAATATCCACTACCGGGTCCTGGTGTACCTGGACCTACACACAAGGTGCAGGGGGTAACGTGAGTACACCAACTCAGAAGTAACGAACCCAAACTATGGGCAGAGAGGTAGTGACGGACAAAACCTCAGAATTTTACAATAAACAGTATACAGAAATTAGACATGCTAACAATTTATCAGAATGAGTAAATATGCCAATTATGCCAGTATACTCTACATGCCATCATAAAATATATGTATGAAACTAGTGTGGATATGAACATAGTGCTCACAACCCTCACACAGTAGTCCACTCAGTACCGTATATGGCTCTCAGGCCCAGGGAAAAGTCCATCCCGGAATGTACATAATCATTGGTGACCGTAGTCACTCCGTACTGAGGAAAAAGACCAATCCAGCCCCTCGGAGAAAGTCCATCTCCGGAATACAACACTCGGACAAGATCCATGTCCAGGGACGATCCATCCCTCACATAACATCCACTTCATACACGATCCATGCCCAGGGAAAATTCATCCCTCAACATCAATGCGCTCACTGGGGGTGTAAAGACTCCGGAGGGGCCCTAGTGGCCCAAGCGCTATATCAAGCCAACGAAGGCATGATTTAAATATCGTTGCGGTGTGAAGTTCGATCTCGTAACTGTCTCAATAACAAGCTCTCGGCCTCACTCAGTCATTACTCTTTAGTCTCACTCACATGGATCAAAGATGCATCCATCAGCCCGAAACTATGATAAGTATGCATATAATTAACAATACTAAGACTGAGATATGAAGTAATATGCTACAGCAGGACTAAGTACATGAAATCAAATAATCACAAAATGAGACAGTAATATACGACCACTCGGGTCTCAGCATTTTCGGCGTGAAGCCTAGCATTTATACTTAACATGATTTCTAACAGGTTCGCAATTACCACATTAACAGAAGCACAAATATCATCAGGGAATAATCACTAAGCGGTTCCATGGGATAAGCCAGGCCACAAATACTCGGTGCACGCCCGCACACCCGTCACTTGGCATGCGCGTCACCTCAATTATAGTCATAAATCATTTAGCTCGAGGTTTCGAACCATCATAACCAAGTTTGGAAACGTTACTTACCTCAAAACCGGCTAAAATACTACTCCGTAATGCTTTTGCCTCTAAATTTGGCCTCCGAGTGCTCCAAATCTACCAAAATCAGATGTATATCATTATAATATGCCAAGTAACGAACCCTAATCAAACTTTATCAAAAATACTCAAAAATCCCGAAATTTGTCAAACCCGACCCCCGGGCCCACGTCTCGGAACTCAATGAAATTTACGCCACAAACATTCTCATCCTCCTACGAGTGTATACATACCAAGAACACTGAAATCAGAGTCCAAATGACCCCTCAAATTCCCATTTTAAGGTCTCTAAACCACAAGCCCTAATTACTTATTTTAGCACTGTTTTTGCCCAAATTTCCACCACTAATCTGACCTTTAATCACATATAAACGATTTTTAAGTCCAAAATCCTTACCTCAATGAAGAACTATCGATATACCTCTTCAAAAACCCTTCAAAAGCTTCAAACCCGAATAAGAATGGTGAAAGAATGACCAAAATTCGCTAAGGGTTCTTTTTATAGGTTCTGCCCAGCGATGACCGCACCTGCAGTCTTTTTCTTGCACCTACGGACCCGTTTCTAAGGTCCTAGGTGCGCACCTGTGAAAATGGCTTAATTCTGGACTTCCGCACCTGCGGCCCTCTTCTCTCACCTGCGGGCTCGCAGGCGCGACCAGGCGTCCGCACCTGCGCTCCTTGGCCAGGTCCTCCTCTTCCGCACATGCGACTCCACAGGTGAGGCCCCATGTCCGCATCTGCGACCTTTGCTGACCCATCCAATTTGCGCATCTGCGGATCCTTTTCCGCTTCTACGGGCTCAAACCTGCGGTCCCCCATCCGCAGGTGCGAAAACACCAGAAAGTTTCACACCAGCAACTCCAAAATGCCAAAAATCAAGTCGTTACCCATCCGAACTCAACCCGAGGCCCTCGATACCCCAACCAAAAAAATACAAACAAGCCATAAATGATCACCCGGACATAGTCGAATCCTTGGAACACCCAAAATAATATCGAAACACCAAATCAACCCATGATTCAAGCCTAAAGATATTCAAACTTCCGAAATTCTCCAGCGATGCCGAAACTAACAAAACCTTGTCCAAATGATATGAAAATTTGCACACACATCCAGAATGACGTACGAACCTGCTCCAACTTTCGAAATTCCATTCTAACCCCGATAGCCTATTTTCCACTGTCGACGGAAATCGCCAAAATTAACTTTCGCCAATTCAAGCCTAATTCTACACTGGACATCAAACTACATTCCGAACACACTCCTAAGTCCCAAATCACCTAACGAAGCTATCCGGGCCATAAAATCTTCATTCCGAGGTCGTTTACCTATAAGTCAACTCTCGGTTGATTTTTCCAACTATTGTGCTCCTTTAAGAGACTAAGCGCCTTAATTCTAACCACAACCACTCTGAACCCGAGTCAACCAAACTAACACCCCGCAAAAGAGATGAACCACAAGAGCAATGAAGTAGAAATGGGGGAAACAGGCTAAACTCTCAGAACGACCGGCAAGGTCGTTACATTCTCCCCCTCTTAAACAAACGTTCATCCTCGAACATGCCAAGAGTTGTTCCAAAAGTCATCAAACCGCCAAATAACCTTACCATGCACATACCCGAGGGTGATCCCACGTCACCCTACCTCGCATCGATCTAATAATACAACACATTTGAATGCCACTATATCCAACCTAATCCGTACGCCTTAGAACCCAAATTCCACGTCAGAACTTATCTACAAAATTAGAATCACACCTCCACACACTGTATATACCTGAACCAAATCACACGAATCTGAAAGAACACAACTCATACGTCCAAACTCTATGATACCCAGCTACTTTACCTTAATCAACTCCTCTAGAAGACCACAACAGAACCGCACCAGGTGTGCGTAAATCCAACGAATCGTCGCTCCCCGAAGGAAGGACGGGTAACTCCTAGATCATCTCGGAGCATAAATAAACCCAATAACCATTAACTGACACCCTCACAATATCTCTACAGAGTCAAACAATTTGATTCGGTGCAAAACACTTACATCAAGTCATACCTAAAAGTATCATCATCTATCAGATCAAACTACGTCGAAACCGACCATACTCATAAATGGCACATCCACCGAGTCTCCAAACCTCCAATAGGTACCACACACGACCGACACATGCGGTCCGTAACAACAACATCACCCATAAGGGCGGGCACATGAACAGATGTAACAAATTTTTCAAAGGGCGTAACCAGAGAATGGGCTAAAATATGATGAACATGTGACTATGAAAAATCGGAATCAAATATAAACTGAAGCTTCTCGTGACAGACTGAAATAATACCTGGGATCACGGCATCAGAAGCCATCGCATCCGATCTGGCTGAAAGTGCATAAAATCGGGCCTGATCACCACTAGGTCGACCTCTCCCTCTAGGGCGACCCCTACCTGCCTGACCCCCACCTCTAACTGCATGGGCGGGCAGTGCAGCTACTGAATCTGAAACTGCGTGTTGACTCCTCTGCTGATAAGTACCTCTTGCAAGGAAGGGACAAAACCTCTTAATATGGCCCACATCTTCACACTCAAAGCAACCTCTCTCAGAGAATGGCACTAGGGACTGAAGGGAACCCCTAGCACCAGGATAACCACTGGAAAAACCAGGCATAGATGAACTCGGAACCGATGGTGTCCTATATGAACTCAGAGCTAGCAGGGCACTAAAAGGTGGGTGCACCTGTTGCGAACTATGAGGATCATGACCAACTGATCCACCACGATAACCTGAGCGACCTGGTTGAGCCTGCCTGAATGGCCGGACTCTGCCGGGCTAAGGCTGCCCCCTGAAGGAACCCCACCAAAACTCCCAGATCCTCGAGACCTCTTGGCCTCCCTCTCGATCAACTCATGGCGACGAGCCAACTCAATCTCTCTGGCAATGTCAACCACCTCCTCAAAAGAAGCGCCAGATACCCTCTCCCTGGTCAGAAAAATCCGAAGCTTATAAGTGAGGCCATCAACGAACCTCCTGATCCTCTCCCTATCCATGGGAACTAGCCAAATAGCATGACGGGCCAACTCGGAGAACCTCATCTCATACTACATCACGGTCATGTCCTCCTGGCGCAACTGCTCGAACTCCCTACACATCTCCTCCCTGCGAGACTGTGGTATATACTTCTCCAGGAACAAAATGGAGAACTGACGCCAGGTAAGGGGCGCTGCATCAGCAGGTCTACGCCTCTCATAGGCCTCCCACCAAGCGAGTGCAGCTCCTGCGAATGGGAAAGTAGTAAATGGGACCCCACTAGCCTCCAGTATCCTTGTTGTGTGAAAAATCCTTTGACACTTGTCCAAAAAGCCTTGGGAATCCTCGCCCTCAGTACCACTGAAAATCGGAGGCTGGAGTCTACTAAACCTCTCTAACCTACGCTGCTCGTCATCTGCCAAAGCTGGGACCATAAAATCCTGCGCTGGGGCAACTGGCTGGATTGGAACTGTCCCCGGTGTCTGAAGCCCCTAAGTAACCTGCTCAGGTGTCGGGGCAGCTGGAGTCTCAGTTCCTCCCCCGGCCTGAGAAGTAGTAGCAGTAGGCATGGCGACGGCTTGTACCAGGCTGGTGCACACCATCAAAATCTGGGCTAGGGTCTCCTGAAGACCCGGAATCACAATGGGCACTGCTGGTGCCTGAGCCTGTCCCGCTAGGATCTCAACTGCGGGGGACCTGATCCTGAGCAGTGGGAGGGTCCACAGGTACTGCCCCGGTTGCTGAGCAGGATGCACCCCTCCCTCTGCCACGTCCTCGACCTTTAGCTGGTCCTGCTGGTGTCTGATCATCACGATCAATAGCACGAGTCCTCACCATCTGTGAGAGAATGAAAACAACAGAAGTTTAGTTTCAGAATTCAACAGAGTTGCACGACAGAATTCAATAATGTGGGATTTTTCCTAAGGGTTATGTAGCCTCTCGAAGATAAGTACAGACGTCTCCGTACCGATCTGCAAGACTCCATTAAACCTGCTTGTGACTAGTGATACCTATTTAACCTATAGCTCTGATACCAACTTATCACGACCCGATCTCTGAGTCGTGATTGTGCTTGTAGTGGAACAAGGCAAGCCGCCCCTTTTATCTAAGCTAAATTCAGTTTCCAGAAAAAATACAATTTTAAATGAAATTATTTATAATACTAAGAGTCTGAAGTTTAAAACCAATATTTGAAATTAAATTTCCAACCCCGGATCCAGTGTCACACAGTCATGAGCTGCTATACCATAAAATAGAGAAATGAAGAAATAGACAACATAGTCTCAAAATAAGTGCAACAGTTGGAATAAGGAAGAGAAAATGAGGTTGCGATCGCCAGTTGCTACCTCGACAACTCCAATGAAAACTCTGACAGCTGCTCAATATCCATTATCGGGTCCTGATGTACCTGGATATGCACACAAGGTGCAGGCGGTAACGTGAATACACCAACTCAAAAGTAACGAACCCAAACTATGGGCTGAGAGGTAGTGACAGACAAAACCTCAGAATTTTACAATAAACAGTATACAGAAATTAGACATGCTAACAGCTTATCAGAATGAGTAAATATGCCAATTATGCGAGTATACTCTACATGCCATCATAAACTATATGTATGAAACTAGTGTGGATATGCACATAGTACTCACAACCCTCACACACCACTCCACTCAGTACCGTATATGGCTCTCAGGCCCAGGGAAAAGTCCATCCCGGAATGTACATAATCATTAGTGACCATAGTCACTCTGTATTGAGGAAAAAGGCCAATCCAGCCCCATGGAGAAATTCCATCTCCGGAATACAACACTCGGACTAGATCCATGTCCAAGGACTATCCATCCCTCACATAACATCCCCTTCAGACACGATCCATGCCCAGGGAAAATCCACCCCTCAACATCAATGCGCTCACTAGGGGTGTAAATACTCCGGAGGGGCCCTAGTGGCCCAAGCGCTATATCAAGCCAACGAAGGCATGATTTAAGTATCACTGCGGTATGCAGTCCGATCTCGTAACTGTCTCAATAATAGTATCTCGGCCTCACTCAGTCATTACTCTTCAGTCTCACTCACATGGATCACAGATGCATCCATCAGCCCGAAACAATGATAAGTATGCATATAATTAACAATACTGAGACTGAGATATGAAGTAATATTGTATATAACAAGACTGAGTACATGAAATCAAATGATCACAAAATGAGACAGTAACATACGACTACTTGGGTCTCAGCATTTTCGGCGTGAAGCCTAGCATTTATACTTAACATGATTTCTAAAAGGTTCGCATTACCACATTAACAGAAGCACAGATATCATTAGGGAATAATCACTAAGCGGTTCCATGGGATAAGCCAGGCCACAAATACTCAGTGCACGCCCGCACGCCCGTCACTTGGCATGTGTGTCACCTCAATTATAGTCATAAATCATTTATCTCGGGGTTTCGAACCCTCAGAACCAAGTTTGGAAATGTTACTTACCTCAAAACCGGCTAAAATACTACTTCGCAGTGCTTTTGCCTCTAAATTCAGCCTTCGAGTGCTCCAAATCTACCAAAATTAGATGTATATCATTATAATATGCCAAGGAACGAACCCTAATCGAACTTTATCAAAAATACTCAAAAATCCCGAAATTGGTCAAGCCCGACCCCCAGGCCCACGTCTCATAACTCGATGAAACTTATGCCACAAAAATCCTCATCCTCTCACGTGTCTATATATACCAAGCACACTGAAATCGGAGTCCAAATGACCCCTCAAATTCCCATTTTAAGGTCTCTAAACCACAAGCCCTAATTATCTAATTTAGCACTGTTTTTCCCCAAATCTCCACCACTAATCCGACCTTTAATCACATATAAACGATTTTAAGTAAAAAATCTTTACCTCAATGAAGAACTATCGATTTCCCTCTTCAAAAACCCTTGAAAAGCTTCAAACCCGAATAAGAATGGTGAAATAATGACCAAAATTCACTAAGGGTTCTTTTTATAGGTTCTGCCCTGCGATGACCGCACATGCAGTCCTTCTCTCGCACCTGCGGTCCCAGGTGTGCACCTGCAAAAATGACTTAAGTCCGGAGTTTCGCACCTGCGGTCCTCTTCTCGCAGCTGCAGACTCGCAGGCGTGACCAGGCGTCTGCACCTTTGCTCCTTGGCCAGGTCCCCCTCTTCCGCACCTGCGACAAAACCTCCGCACTTGCGACTCCGCAGGTGCGGCCCCACGTCCGTATCTATGACCTTTGCTGACCCACCAATTTTTGCATCTGCGGATCCTTGTCCGCTTCTGCGGGCTCGCATCTACGGTCCCCCATCTGCATGTGCGGAAACACCAGAAAGATTCACACCAGCAACTCCAAAATGCCAAAAATCATGTTGTTACCCATCCGAACTCAACCCGAGGCCCTCGGGACCCCAACCAAAAAAAATTACAAATAAGCCATAAATGATCACCCGGACTTAGTCGAACCCTCGGAACACTCAAAATAACATCGAAACACCAAATTAACTCATGATTCAAGCCTAATGATATTCAAACTTTCGAAATTCACCAACGATTCCGAAACTAACCAAACCTCGTCCGAATGATATGAAAATTTTCACACACGTCCAGAATGACACTACGAACCTGCTCCAACTTCCGGAATTCCATTCCAACCCCAATAGCCTATTTTCCACTGCCGATCGGAAATCACCAAAAACTAATTTTCGCCAATTCAAGCCTAATTCTACATCGGACATCAAAACTAGATTCCGAACACACTCCTAAGTCCCAAATCACCTAACGAAGCTATCCGAGCCATAAAATCTGCATTCCGAGGTTGTTTACCTATAAGTCAACTCCTGATTGATTTTTCCAACTATTGTGCTCATTTAAGAGACTAAGTGCCTTAATTCTAACCACGACCACTCTGAACCCAAGTCAACCAACCTAACACCGCACAAAAGAGATGAATCACACAAGCATTGAAGCAGAAATGGGGGAAATGGGTTAAACTCTCGGAACGACCGGCCGGGTCGTTACAAACATACATAAAGAAATTAATTTAAAGCCTTTAAAAAATTACAAAAAATGTTTGTATAGGTTTATAAACTAAATGATGATGCAAATATACTATTTTAAAAGTGTATATATATATATATATATATATATTTTAGAAACATGAGGGAAAATTGGGTATCAACAACTTATATATGTCATAAGGTGCATCGTGAGCATCGGATTCGTGAAATTTCGTCTATTGTTATTAGAGGATGTTATTATGGTTATGTGAGTTCAATGCATAGTGTGGATTCAGCAAAGGTATGCAAACATGTATTGGTGCATCGCATAGAGATTGGTACGGTGTTCATATAATGGAAGCATGTCTGGCAGAGAATTCCGGATGTTGGAATTGAGCTCTAAGGCCTATTTAGCTAAGTAAAAGGGAAAATCTTTTGATTAGCTGGAGCTAATGTGCTCAACTGAGTTGTGATAGCGTGGTTGGGTACACGAGGTGTTAACTAATGATTTCAGACAACTCTAGGGCAGCTCTTAGCACGTTCGAGGACGAACATATGTTTAAGTGGAAGAGAATATAACGACCCGACCGGTCGTTTTGAGCTCTAGCGTGTTGTTCAGAGGTTTGAGTCCATGAGCATCTTCACTTCAGGTATTATGACTTGTACGCGTAGTCGGAATTGAAATTCAGGGAGTTCGGAGTTGATTCGGAAAGAGAATTCTCATTTCGGAAGCTTAAAGTTGGAAGAATCTGACAAAGGGTTGATTTTGATAAAATGACCTCGAATCGAGAATTGAAGTTTCCAATAGGTTCGTATGATCATTATGGACTTGGGCGTATGTCTGGATCGGGTTTTGGATGGCCCGGGAGCGTTTTGACGCCTATTGTGGAAGGTTGGCATTTTGAAAGAATTTTATGAATTTGGGTTGAAGTGCATTTCAGTGTTATTGATGTCCGTTTGGGATTTCAAGTTTGGGAATATCTCCGTATGGTGATTTTTGTATTGGGAGCGCGCCCGGAAGTGGATTTGGAGGTCCGTAGGTCATTTTGAGGTCATTTGGCGAAAGTTAGAAATTTGAAGGTTTTTGAGAACTTTGACCATAAGTGGAATTTTTGACATCGGGGTCGGATTTTGATTCTGGAAGTTGGAGTAGGTTCGTAATGTCGAATGTGACTTGTGTCCAAAATTTGAGATCAATTGGACCTGATTTGATAGGTTTCGGCATCGAATGTAGAAGTTTGATGTTCTAAAGTTCATAAAGCTTGAATTGGGGTATGATTCATGATTTCAGCGTTGTTTGATGTGATTTGAGGCCTTAAGCAGGTCCGAGATATGTGTTGGAACTGTGGGTGTGATTGGACGGGGTCCCGGGAATGAATCGAATTTTGAATTTGAGAAAGAGTTGAAGCAGCTAGTGTCTGGTGCAACCGCACCTGCATGAAAAGGGTTGCAGGTGCAGCATATTGGTCGGAGAAGTGGAAATGGACTGGAGCATGGGGAGTCGCAGGAGTGGACATTTGGGCGCACCTACGGGCGCGGAGGTGCGAAGGCGAAGGCCGCAGAAGCAGAACAGGGCGCAGGTGCGAAGAAGGCACCGCAGAAGCGGCTACTGTTCCCCAGATGTGGAAGTGTCGCTGGGCAGAAGGGTTTTATAAACAGGGATTTGGCCTATTTTTCTCCCATTTTCATTTAGTTTGGGCGATTTTAGAGAGCTTCAAGGGGAGATTTTCATCAAGCAACTCAAGATAAGTGATCGCCACTTATTATAACTTAAATACATGGTTTGTATAAGGATTTAAACATGAAAATTAGTAGCAATTGTGGAGTTTGGTAGAACACCTAGAATTTGGTATTTTGGAATTTTGACCACCAATTTGGGCATAGAATTGAGAATAAACTATATATTTGAGTTCATGAAGTTATGGGTAAAGTTTATCTTCAAAAAATTTTGGAATCCGGTAAGTGGGCCCAAGGGTGATTTTATCGACTTTTCAAGGGAGTTAGGAATTGTTATAAATTGGATTATAACAAGTATTAGAGTGTTATTTATGGATTTTCACATTTATTACCTAGTTTTGGAGCGATAGGTATCGGTTCGAGCTGCTAGAAAGGTGTTGGAGTCGGTTATGAAATTTCGGAGCAAAGTAAGTCTCTTTTTTAACCTTGTAAGACGGAATTAACCCCATAGGTGAACTAAATTATTATGTATTTTTATTTGTGGGGGCTACGTATGTACGAGGTGATGAGAGTACGTAGGTAGCTACTAGTTATACCTATGCCCGGGTAGTTTTAGGCTTACATCATACCTTGTTGATATTGTTATTGATTTATGTTTATTGTTTGCCTTGAGAAGAAGCGGGATTGAGTTTGCTTATTAAATATTTTTTAAGGGAGTTGAAATTGAGGAAAAATTAGGATCTTAAAAGTTTTCATTTGAATTTCGTATCTTGAAAAGAATGGAAGAATATTGTAATAACTTAAGAAATCTATGTGTAACCGCGTCGCATGTATGATCCACGAGCGGGGTAATAGATGTTTCTATGGTTCACGCCGTTCGACCCTCGGCAGTGCACATTTTACATTTATGTTGGATTAGGCCGAACGTCCTCGGTGGTATTTGTGTGATTATATGCTTTAAAAGAAGGAAGTAATTTAGGCTCTTAAATATGGTGAAGACTTGTTCAGTTATTTCTTGTTTTGAGTCTTATTGTTGTATATCATGTCTAATTAGAATTTCATATTATCATAGTGTTGGCCTTTAGTAAGTGTCGAAGTCAATCCCTCGTCACAACCTCTTCGAGGTTAGGCGGGATACTTACTGGGTATGCGTTGATTTACGTACTCATACTACATTTGCCACACATTTTGTGCAGGTGCATTTATGTACTAATACTCATACTACGCGTTGGGTACGCCTTGTAAGGGCAGAGGCGTGTATGCATGCGGAGACTTAGGAGAGCTGCATCTTATGAGACGATCCGCAGCCAGCAGAGTCTCCTTCAGAGTCCTTGTGTTTTCTTTTCTGCCCAAATCTTGTATTCTGAACAGTTATTGTATTTTATTTTACTTCCTAGTAAAAGCTCATGTATTTGTGACACCGAATTTTGGGGCGACTATGGATTGCACTGCATTGAAATTGTTGTAAAAAATATTATTATTTATTCTGTAAATTCAATCTTTTACCGTTTAATCAAAGGAAAATAAAATTTCTAAAATAATAAAAATGAGAACAAAGTTAAGTAATTATTGTTGGCTTGTCAGACAGTGGTGTCCGACGATATCACGACTTTTAATAGATTTTGGATCGTGCCATAAACTCATAATAAATTCTCGAAAAATTAAATAAAATCAAATCTATTTCCAATATACGGCACAATGGAACTTTGGACTTTCGGTTTCAGGTAAAGAATATTTGCTGGTGAAAAAGAAAAACCTCTCGTATCATAGTTTATTATATGCCAATTTTCTATTAATTTAAACAAGAAAAAAATTAAAATATAACCACTAGAGGGAATAAAATCATTTTAATAAAGAACGCAATTCCACCATACCTTATTATATAACTGGAAACGTTTTTTATTCAGAAACGCACTCTCATTTTTTCTTACATTACGTACTACTTTGGAGAGAATAGAATCAATAGGTAAAGATAAGGTAAAAGTAAGATTTTTTTTCCTTTCAAAAAGACTTTCTACATATAGCTCCTTTCAAATACATACGTTAGGGTTCGTACTATCTCTCTAGGATTATCCATCTGTTCACTCTTTCAATTCTCTCTCCTTAGCTACTCCCTTCAAGGTGCCATTTTTCGTTGGTTAGTTTTTCAATTCTTATGCACTTCTCTGGATCTATAAGCTTGCATTTTATCCTCTTTCATGATTTTTTCATGAACTTTCATGAATTTAGTTTTTTCTTGCTTTTGCATTTTGCTTGCTGCAATTTTAGAGCCTCTATTGTGTTTGTTAAATCCGGTAAGTTTTTTCTCCTGTTTCTTTCTCATGGATTGTGTTCTGGCTTCACTTCTAGGTTTTTTTTTAAAAGTTTTTCCGTATTTGGTCCAATGTTGGTTTTTTTGTTTTTGCATAATTTATTGCTAGATTTTCTGCATGCATGTATGAAATTCTATCTAATTTTGATATGTATGTTTGGCAAGAAATATATACTTAGGTGCATGTTCTCTTTTCATTGTTTTTAAGTTTGTGGTTGTGTTCAGATTTTGGGGATTTTTAGAATGGTGTTTTTAGCGTGAAGTTTTAGTTCGCTTGGAATGGATAGAATTAAATTTAAATTTTTTAAAATTCCTTGATTAAAAATACTATCTGAAATTATGTTTGTCACACAATGTGATTGATTAAATTCAAGAAAGAGATGCATTTCTACTATAAGTCACCCATATCGCATCTCTATGTGTTTGTTTTCTTAAATAAGATTGAACTTCTCTATGCATTTCTTTTCTTTATGTTCTATTTTGTTAATGTTGTTCCATGAAAAATTATAATTTTTTCTTCCATGCCTTATTTAAAAAACTGAAATGATGGTCAGTTCGGTCAATTTCTATTTTTTAGTATAACATTCTTGGAAAAGTCAATATTTAGTAGCTTTCAACTGAAAAGAATTATTGAAACTTTGTTAATTTCAAGTATATGCACTTTTCCTATCTGCTTCACTCATGGTTGTTTCTACTCAGGAAAGAATTGTTCCTATTGCAATAATTCAATCACAAATTTACGTTCGTCCACTTTATATCCAAAAATATATGATTTTATTGGTATAACAAACATGTAATTCGCTTAAGTTTACAAATGCAGAGTTTTCAGATTGCTAACAAATATGTGAGCTCGATGAAAACGAATATTTCATTGCACAAGTGCAAAAGATATACAAGCAAATTATCATGTGTACATATAAATGTATAAGTTAAAATATATTTTTTACAGATATTTGTTACACATTGATCTTACCAATAGAAATGGGTCAACAACTGCTATAATTTCTGCTCTTCTTGTGTTAGAATTATTGAGAGTAGCTTCATTTGTAGATGAAGAGAGTATAATTTTCTTAAAATTTTACCTTTAGTTGATAATTCTCCTTATTTTTTTGGCTTAATATAACAGTGAAATAAAACTTAGTCCATCAGCCTTCTCCAGTTCTCATCCCCGAGGGATCATGGCGGAGATTTCCCTCCTCACTGATATCTGGTATGACGCAAATATTGAAAGTTGCTTCACATATCATCTTTAGATTTGCTAAAATTGTGCAATGATGCCGACAAAATATTACTCCAACAATTTTTATGTTCTTGACTTTTAATTCCCATTGAAAAATATTAATTGATCAATCCTCTATTTTAGTGGAGTTTGTACCAGATACAAGGTAAAGGTTGTGTTGTGAATTTTATATGGAACTTGTGCAAATAATGCTTTGGCCCGATTATAATTGAGGTTGTTTTCAATTCGTATCACGTTGAATTTTTCACTATTAAGACAGTGAAACTCTAGAAATTTGAATGTTCCCCATTTTCTCGTACCATGACTTCTAATATTTCAGTATGTGAAAATCATGGAACTTTGATAATTATTATGTATCTTGGAATTGGTTGACTTTACAGTGTCATCTTTAATTTCATTCAGTGGTTCCTCTCAGTTTTTTCAGAACTATAAGGAAGAGGAATAATTTGGTTTATAGTGGATCGAGAAGCGTGGAAAAGGAAGGATGATAATAACATATCAAAAAATACACTTAAGAGGAGGGAGCATCAAAGAGCATCGGTAAAATATAGAGGAAAAAGTAGTCATATATTTAGCTTATATTGAAATGGAGTACCAATTTATAAGATTGATATATGAGTTAGAAGTTAAAGGCTCCATGTAGTAGTTCAAGATGAAGACATGTATCGAATGATTTGAAGAACTTTGTGATGTTGATTCAGATGATTTGAAGAAGTTTGTGATGTTGATTCAGATTGGTAACCAAGTTAGAAGCTAAAGGCTTCATGTATTAGTTCAAGATGAAGACATGTATCCAATGATTTGAAGAACTTTGTGATGTTGATCCAGATTGATAACCAAGTTAGAAGCTAAAGGCTTCATGTATTAGTTCAAGATGAAGACATGTATCCAATGATTTGAAGAACTTTGTGATGTTGATCCAGATTGATAACCAAGTTAGAAGCTAAAGGCTTCATGTATTAGTTCAAGATGAAGACATGTATCCAATGATTTGAAGAACTTTGTGATGTTGATCCAGATTGATAACCAAGTTAGAAGCTAAAGGCTTCATGTATTAGTTCAAGATGAAGACATGTATCCAATGATTTGAAGAACTTTGTGATGTTGATCCAGATTGATAACCAAGTTAGAAGCTAAAGGCTTCATGTATTAGTTCAAGATGAAGACATGTATCCAATGATTTGAAGAACTTTGTGATGTTGATCCAGATTGATAACCAAGTTAGAAGCTAAAGGCTTCATGTATTAGTTCAAGATGAAGACATGTATCCAATGATTTGAAGAACTTTGTGATGTTGATCCAGATTGATAACCAAGTTAGAAGCTAAAGGCTTCATGTATTAGTTCAAGATGAAGACATGTATCCAATGATTTGAAGAACTTTGTGATGTTGATCCAGATTGATAACCAAGTTAGAAGCTAAAGGCTTCATGTATTAGTTCAAGATGAAGACATGTATCCAATGATTTGAAGAACTTTGTGATGTTGATCCAGATTGATAACCAAGTTAGAAGCTAAAGGCTTCATGTATTAGTTCAAGATGAAGACATGTATCCAATGATTTGAAGAACTTTGTGATGTTGATCCAGATTGATAACCAAGTTAGAAGCTAAAGGCTTCATGTATTAGTTCAAGATGAAGACATGTATCCAATGATTTGAAGAACTTTGTGATGTTGATTCAGATTGATAACCAAGTTAGAAGCTAAAGGCTCCATGTATTAGTTCAAGATGAGGGCGTGTCCTCATACATTAATGGATTTGAAGATTTCTGATTTGTTAATTCTTATGTTTTGTTATGTGTTTTGCAATAAAAATAAAAATGATTCTGTCCAATTTTGGGCATGTGCTCAGCACGGGTATGCTCTCTCTAGTTTCTACTTATATAATAATACGAGGGTGTGGATGAGGAACAAGCAAAAATGATGGCATTTTCCCAACATTAAGAGGAAAAAAAAATAACGCTATTTACACTTAATAACAAGAAAAATAATAGAAAAAGGGAGACAAAGTGGGATTCATCATTTCTAATTTTTTTTATATATATGTCCTACAGCCTAGCGTCTACTTGGCAATGACAACTTCTAGGAAATACTACTCCCACTAATATGTGCAGAAAGTATGGGAAATTGACCACTGCTCATAGAGATACATGGTACATAGAAAGTCAAGTTTGGCTTCCCTAAATTAATTTTAAAAAAGAAAACGCAAACAAACACACTAGAAAAACCTAGTGGTCAAAGTCCAGAGATACTTCTAGCAGGGGTGGATCTATAGAGTTAATTACGTGATATGTGAACTCATGATTTCTCTATAAAATTAGATATTTTATGTATATATCTTTTTAAAATTGGTATAATATTAACTGTTGGTATCCATGCTTCAAGAAGATTGAATATTGCACTTGATTGAATGCTGAGTTATTGTTCAAGAGCTATAGGAATCAAATCTTACTAGGTACATTTTTTTATCCTTTTTTGATAGTACACCCATATTCTGAAAATTCTAAATTCGCCTCTGCATGCTATGGAAAGCTCCTCAGCTTCCTCAGAAAATGAGGGAATTAGATTTGAGGAGAAGAATACATGGTCTCTAGAGGAGTTTTGGATGGATCAACACAAAAAGTTTTACTTGTAGAATTTACAATATCAAGTACGCGTTCGGACAAATCTTTTTGCTAAAATCCCGTATTTGTTTAGGAAATTTAGTATTATAGATAGATGATAAGTTGGTTTTTGATACACTTCTTAAGAAAACGCTAATTTCTAGAGAAAGAAAAGGTATTTTGAGTAAATTACCTTAATTAAAAAATTTATATTGTTAACTTGACATATTGGGATAGGTAAATAAGGGCAAATTTTAAAAAAATAAAGTTAATCTCTTCTTGATTATGTAAATAAATACTTATTTTGTACCAAAATAGAGAAGCCGAAAAATCAATTATTATGAATCCGATGAAATATATAATTACTAATCCAATAATTAAAATAAGTTATATGCAATAAATTCAGAACCTATAAACTTCACACTTTCATCTCCTTCTGGTTATCATCACGAATTTGGTAAATTGAAGACTAGCTTTGAAATTGAATGAAATTGTTACACTGGTTGTAATATTTCAGTCTCATAACATATTGAACTTAAGATTATAGGATAAAGAGCTAACACGCCTATTTCTACTTGACCAAAGCTGCATAAGTTTTACTATAGTCGTCTTCTTTTTTCAAAAGCACGTCAGCTCTGCTTTGACCAGTGTTAATAAAGGCACTTGCATATGCAGTCCCATCCTTACGTGCTCTAAAAGTGACGACAGTTGTTTTTATTTTTTATTTTGAAACTAATAATTCATTAAGATATTTCCATTTATTGTCCGATTATAACGTGTCGTTTATGATATATCATGGAGGTGCCAATAAAAAGACAAAGATTGATAATTTTTTTGGGGTTGGAACTTGGGACATCTCCAGCAGATTTTGGTCCAATTTCCTCTCGTACTAGTTTTGATTTTTGTCACTATATATGATCGAAATCGGACTTGTCTTTTACATGACAGATTGGAATTGAGTCGTGAAGGTTTGAAAATCGACCCCGGGTCCCATCGAAGTAGGTCACATAATACCCGTCTTCAAGAACATCGAGTCCATGACCCCCGAATGAGCTAGAGGAAACATTGTCAGATCAAATAACGGAAGGTTGAAATATCTGTAACCGGTTGAGTATCACGGCGGGAATCTCAGCACGTATTAATGAGAAACCGATTAATTAGCAAATCATGAAATTTTTTACCTTCTATAGAATTGTGCCTAAAATAGGACTCCCCTGATATATAAAAGGGGTCTGATTATTTGTAAAAAGAGTTGTAACATTCATTCAGAAGTAATATACTTTAATTTTTTCTTTAATTTCTATTTCAATTGCGTCTTGATACTGGTCGAAGTTCATTTTACTAAAGTTTGGTAACCTCCCCCCCCCCCCCCCCCCCAAGGTTGTTACTATTCAACTTCACTGGTTTGAATTTACTTTATCATACTTTATTTCTAATTATAATTTAACTCATCGCTTTGTGTCAAATTATTCCATGTATCCTTAAAATCACTTACAGATTCAATTGTTATCTGATTTTGAGGGTAAACACTTTGGCGCCCACAGTGGGGCTAAGGACAATAATGGTTATTTGATACAAATTTCCATTACACACATTATTTTACACTTGTTCTTTGGAGTGTCTCTGATTTCAGGATAAAAATGTCGAGCTCCCAATCAGCACCCCTACATATTGACAATGAGTCCAGACACCATGGCGAAAACGACGACGTGTCACCCGGGAACGACGTGCTCCTTGTCGATCTTGAGTCCTGGTTGCAGATCCCATTGACGTTAGCTCGCATGTGGCCATCAACGCAACTCTGCCCATCGATCCTGAGGATAGTGTCCATAGGGATGTCTGATCGGCCACACAAAGCACACACTGCGGTGAAGATGGTGGAATCAACTTGCGAGTGATCTTCGAAATGTTACAGGCTCAACCGGCGGTTATAGCCCAACTCCAGAACCAAATCCACCCGCCAAGTAGGATTGAGCCCAAACCACCCCGGGAAACTGTTCACAGAGTTGAGTCGGCCTCAGGAAGATCGAATGAGAAAGAGTCAGGGACCAACCCGGTAATTATGAAGATGCTCGAGGAATTGACAAAACAGATAGAGTCAGGAGAGAAGAAGAACGAGGCAAATGATAAAAAGGTGGAAACTAACAATTCCAGGGTCGATCAAATCCCTAGAGCGCCTCGTTATTGAAAGTCCTGGACTCCAAGAAGTTCGTACATAAATATTTTCCTCCGAGCGCGGCTCCCAAGATGATCCCTAAGAAGTTCCGATGGCCGATATCCTAAGTACGAAGGATCAGAAAAAAATGGGTCCGGAAAAGACCGACCCGAATGAGCATGTGACTTCCTACACATGTGCCATCAAAGGGAGTGACTTGGAGGATGATGAGATTGAATCTGTCTTGCTGAAGGAGTTTGGAGAGACCCTGTCGAAGGGAGCTATAATATGGTATCATAATTTACCACCTAATTCTATTAACTCATTTGTTATGCTTGCATACTCTTTCGTGAAGACACACATCGGGGCTATCAAGGTCGAGACCAGGAAGTCAGACCTTTTCAAAGTAAGGCAGAAGGATAATGAAATGCTCAGAGAGTCTGTATCCCGGTTTCAAATGGAACGAATGGACCTACCGCTGGTCGCTGATTATTGGGTCGTTCAAGATTTCAACCAAGGACTCAATGTTCAAAGCTCAGTGGCTTCACAACAGTTGAAGCAGAACCTGATAGAGTACCCCGGTTGTTACTTGGACCGATGTGCATAACTGGTATCAATTAAAAATCAGAGTCGAAGATGATCAACTCGAGGCTCCTTCCGGGTCCGTTTATCCTGTCAAACCCGTCGACAGAATCAAGAGAGATATCGACCGTTAACCGAGGCCAAACAGAGATTGGTACCGGCCGTATAATGGAGATCGGAGAAGCCGTGTATCCGAGCGAAGTTCTATGCGAAATTTAAGGAGAAGTGATCGAAGCTAGAGCACTCGAGGACTCATAAGCAAGAACTCCTTACGTGCTCTAAAAGTGACGACAGTTGTTTTTATTTTTTATTTTGAAACTAATAATTCATTAAGATATTTCCATTTATTATCCGATTATAACGTGTCGTTTATGATATATCATGGAGGGGCCAATAAAAAGACAAAGATTGATAACTTTGTGTCAAATTGTCACGACCCAAACTAGAGGGCCATGGCTGGCACTCGGGCCATACCTGTCGAGCACCAACGCATGTTTTATCTAACCTTTCTTATTATCTATAAGGGCCGACGAGATTAATATAAATGGTAGACATGAATCCTAAACAATCAACAATGATAGATAATGGCATGAAAATATATAACATGAGCCGACAAGGCTGTCATGAAGCTATATATATGGTACAAGCTGACAAGCTGCCATGAGAGACTATACAACAAAAATTAGTTGAAAAGGCAATCCAAACTTTACATGAATCGACACCTGTCTATGATCCTCTAAAGGAACATAAGTGTTTCAACAATTCCGGAACAGGTCCCCGACATATCCATAATGTCTATAACAAAAATGCCTACCAAGACCACGGCAATTCCGGAGAAGGGATCTCTCTAATAACCGCTGAACTCAGAAGCCTATTGTGGTAGGGGAGCTGCGTCTACCTGTCTATCAGGACCTGCAGCACAACATGCAACGTCCACAATTAAAAAGGACATCATTACAAATAAAGTACTGAGTGTGTAAGGCAATCAAGTACAAGTAAGAGCAGTAATGTTAACAGGGATAGAGAATATACAACATGTAACATCTGGGTACCTCTGAGGGCTAATGACATTAAATGCATGATACACACACACACACACATATACACACACATATATATATACACACACACACACACATAAAATTTTAAAACATACGCCTCTGTGGGCATCATCGTCATCATATTGTACCCGGCTGTAATAGGCTCAGTAAAAACATACCCAGAAATCATAAGGCTTGGTAAATCGTACCTATCCACGTGGAGATTGGTAAACCCAACTGATCAGTGGTTTCACTATGAGTGTCGTATCTGGCCGACTATAGCACAACTCGATAGAGTAAAATAGATACATATATATAATGCATACTAGACTCATTAGAATCATATTCTAAACTTTTCGGAGTGACGTAAGGTCGGTGTCCTCCGTACACGTTATTAGGAATAACTCTTCATCATGAATCTTATAAGAATCAGGAAGTACCAAAAATATTGATAACATAATAATAAGAGAAGCAACATCAACATCATTGTTCCATAAGAAGGGAAACAATGTAAGTACTGCTAGCTTCTAAGAGTGGAGTATCTTCGGAAGCTCGTTCATTACATTATGTACAATAGTAGTCGTCCAAAAGAAGGAAAGGGATATCCTATACCTTGTATATAATTCCCAACATCAAGCTATGCAATTGTCATGACTCCTTAGTCTACAGTAAGAGAAATGACACTATCGTTATCGTTTAAGCGTGATAACTATTATGTATCGACCGCAACCTATTTTACGATGTAACGGACAATACTTCACCTATTTATTTGACTTCCTAAAAGTTTAAAAAAATCATCAAACATCCCAAATAACATCAATAATAATCATAAGCATCCCAAAACACTCCACCAACCAACAACAGTACTAACAAGCATTTCGATATATATCTCACAAGTTCTAGCTTCAACGACTTAGCCGTAACATGGATAATCTTAAATACATGTAGAGAAAGAGGTTAATTACCTTTATAAAGAAAGAAAAACTCCAATTTGACCTTAATTGACCAGAAAATATCCCTCCAATACTGCCACAAGAACAAGGAAGCGAAACTAGCAATCAATTAGGGTTTTTCGGCACTAGAATCACTTTAGAAGACTTGAAATCACCTAGGGTTGATATTAGAAACTTGAGGGAGTATTTTAAAGAACATAAACCACTTTAAAAACCTCTCACACGATCTGGAACAACACAAAAATCAGCAACAACAAGAAGAACAAGAAACTTACTAGCACTACGGGATTCCCGACACTTCATTTGTGTTATTTGCCCTTTGTTTTGATCTTGGATCATGAGAGGACCTTGAGAGAGTGTTTTTAGGGTTTTAAGGTATGAATATACTGAAAAATAATGACTTAAAATGGGGTTGTGGCGTCTTATATATATCCATATGTCCCAACCGCCTATGTGGGCACCATAGAGAATTGTTTGGCGCAGTCTCGCGAAAACGCAAATATCTCTCTACTCCAAGATCGTATCGACGAACGGTTTAATGCGTTAGAAACTAGAATCATAGATCTTAAATTTGTGTATCACCTCGTAATTCAGAGTAATTGGGAGTAAATCTTAGAAACATTTGACCTAAAGTTTAAGTAAAATTATGAATGTAAGTTGCGATAACTTTTGTCGACTTTTGTTTCATAACTCGTTTGACTTCAAAACTTATGATACGGATATTATATGATTAAAATACCTTATAACACGAACTTTTGGGAATATTAAGAACCTCTACTTTTACCCGAAAATATGGGTTACAACATCCTTGATTCGTCTAACTTCTAATACTTGTTAATCACTCTTATACACCCTTGTATCGTTTAAGACCAATAGGATTAACTTCTTATCATCTTAAAGATAATATCTTCTCGGATTTACATTGGCTAACTTACGGCGTGATATAACGTACGCAATATGGGTTATAGCACCAATTAATCCACGTATCCTTAAAACCACTTACAAACTCAATTGTTATCCGATTTTGAGGGTAAACAGTCACATCACTAAAACTATCATGGAAAATTACGCGACATACCAAACATATATACTGTATTTACCATTTATAGTTATAGTTTCAGCAAATTTACCATTCATAGCTATATATGAATTTTAAAGCCCGTGAAAAGATTAATTATTTTGAACTGAAACAAGGTCTTGAGTTCGACTCTCGACAAAGGCATTTTATTTTTCTGTATTTCTATATTTCGTCTTGGTTGACGGTCGATATAGGTTGTATCCTTTGTATTACACCCTTGTATTTCGCCTTAGTTACAGTTGATACATATTGTACTTGTTGCGCGAATGAATACAATTAACACAAGTTGTATACGTTCCGCGTTTGAATACAAGTGATACAAGCCGATAATAATTGAACAGTAGCTACAAACGGTATCTAAGCAAACTATATTTACTAGGTTCTAAACTATAGCACTTTATAAAAATTCCTCAACTATCATCAAGGGTGAAAAACCACTCCAAATAAACCATGTTAAAGAGAAAAAGTAACAGAGAAAGCAAAAGGTAAAAGTTCGTAACTATCTAAAATTGAGAATCACTATGTTCAACCAAACCCAAAAATTAATCTAAATTCAGTCGCCATTCGAAAGAAATATAACTTTGAGAAGTCAAATTCATTTTTCCCAGCAAGAAACATGCATCTACTACTACTAAAAAATTGGCGAAAAGCGAACAAAATTGATCGATTTTCGACCATTTTAACCCATCGAAAAACAATGATCGCTAATGCGAAGCGACAGCAGATGGTCGATATTTCCAACCAAAGTCGGTCGGTAATTTTCAACGCACTTTGACCAAATAATCTGACACAATAAATTTACCGACTGAATTCATATGGTATTCTTGAAAATAATTTTTAATTATTTTTAAATTAGCGACGACTTCAGTCGGAATTTTAGTTATTCATTTTGTTAAAATCATTTCCGATCGGACTCGGTCGGTAATATTAAAATATTAAAAATTTAAAATAAGAAATTTTGACCGAAGTCGATCGGTAATATTAAAATATTTGAAATTTAAAATCAAAATTCCCGACCGAAGTCGGTCGCTAATTTAAATTTCTAAAAAATTCAATTGAGCATTTCCGACCGACTTCGGCCGGTAGGCGGTCAATTTTTTGTGTAAGTTTTTGGTAGAATACAGTTATTTTACAGTTGCACCACCTGCCAACAACCAATCACCTATAATGGCAGCATTACCTTGATGTCATTCAACCAATAACAACAACTATCATAACTATATTAACAATATTTTTAGAGTTCCAAAAGACCCAACAAAAAAACGTTTCACAAGTTAAAAGTTCAAACATCATTGTGAGTGTTTGGTAATACATCATCTCGGTCTCCATATCCACTACTAGAAGCTTCATCGTTGGCATGGTTCGAAGGATCACGACGAGAAGGATTAGCATCTGGGGAAGACTCATGAGACCGAGGAATTAGGAAAGCACCACTAGCAAGAAGACTGGCCAAATAACCTAGAAGGACATTAAATTGTTGGTCCCTCTTTTCTAGTTGAACTTGAAGGGTATCAAATTTTTTATCTCTCTTTTCTTCTCAAGCCTTTGTCTCTTCAAGCTCTACTATCTGCTTTGCGATCTTCTTCTCCATAGCCGAGAGAGTCGACCTATCAATTACCTCGCCCCAGGCGGAAGTCCCTATACCTTGCAATCCAACCTTGTAGCGCCGAAATGATCTCTCTAGAAGGTCGTATATTGTCCCCTTTTTAGGGCCACCGATAACATCCAACTATCTTCTGAGCTTCTTCATTCGAAATGGGTGGTCGCTCGCCTTGCTCATTTGGTGGCAAGCTTTGATTGTACTCCTCCACATTAGTCTTATAGCAACCCTTTATTTAGAAGATAGAAAATTATTAATTATATAATATTATAAACTTTAATTTCAAGTTATAGTAGTTATGAAACTTACATATGTAGTCTCCATCAAGTCCTCGACCCATCTAGTTGGTTATGTCAGTGCTTTCTTCTTCCGAATGTGAGTCTCCACGAAGAACTCATCATGAGTCATCTTCCTCCCATTTTTTTCCTACAAATACAAAAAAACATGTTAACTAAATTAAAATATATAAATATAGTTCGATATTAATAGATTTAAGTATTTTAATAATTACCAGTAGTCTCCTCGCAGTCCCCATGCTCCTTGCACCCACACAGTGCAAGGAGCCACCTTTCTCAGATGCTCAGGCTTTTTTTCCATGTTCACTCCTCTTCTCGAACTTCTCAGTGGTACACTACCTCAACGGATCCTCCCATAAATGCGATAGAGCCCGTGAAGGCTTCTTGCTCTTCTTTTGAGCAGAACACAAGGAATCAGATAGTCTCTTACCACATTTGAACTCAAAATTTGCAAGAATAACACTCTTATGTTGGTCCTTTCAGGCACACTTCGTCTGCAAATGAAGTGTGTAATATTGGATGAAAATATTGTTAATATAATGCTTAAATAGATAAAAATTGTATTAAAACCTTAAATTGGTTGAAACTTTGCTCCACGAGCTCTGGTGGAAATTTACTCCAAGTCGCATAGGGTGCGGCATACAACCGGCCAAGAGCTTTAGCGATTATCTTTGTAGTCTGATGACTAGGTAGGAACCTGCAACATAGAAATTACATTAAAATAAATGATACTAGCTATTATAATTCAGCAAAAACAAAGAAGAAATAAATAAATAAATCTTATCCATTTCCCTTAGGTATGATGATCATCCTATGATAACGATCATACCGCATTTCCTCTGGATCATCATCCTCCGTAGAATCTGAAGCGTGCGTAGAAGGGGAGGCATCTGGCTCAACACTACTATCCCGAAGGCGAAGTCTAGAGCTAGGAGATGAACTCCGTGGAGAGGCAGACGGGGTCGCTGATGAAGATGGATGCGATCTAGACCTCTGCTGCGATCCAAACCACTACTGTGATCTGAGTGGCTGAGATCTAGATGGATGCGATCCAGCTGGTGGTGAAGCAAATGGACCAGATGACGGGCGTATCACCACATGGCCTTGTGAACTGCTGAATCGGTGGACCCATGTAACTATATGCAGGATCAGGTGGAGGAAGCGGGTATAGCCCTATGGTGGAGAATGGTAAAAATACTGCTGAGAGGGCGAATGGTATGTAGTCGGATGAGTAGATGGATATGGTGAAAAAGATGTGTGCCTAGAAGATTGTTGTCGGCCATCAGCAGTGGAGGGATGCAAGTGTGGAGTGGAAGGAAGAGAGGGTGTAACATTATGTCACGACCCAAATTTCCCTCCGTTGGGTATCGTGATGGCACCTAGTCTTAGGGACTAGGTAAGCCTAATATCTATTGAACAACAGTAAATAAATAGCGTCTAACCACTTAGAAATTTAATTCTCTATAAATTTACAATTTCCAAAACCGGTAGTACAAGTCATAAGCCTCTAGGAGTAGTTAGAAGTAATAAATACATCACTGTTCCGGAAATAAATGAAACAATGGAACTAAGTACATAAGAAAGTGATTTTAGAGCGTGAGAATGTCCAGCAGATACACCTTAAAGTCTCCAGCCACACCGAGCATAAATATCAAAACCGACTTGGTCCGAAGTACCTGATTCTGCACAAAAAGATGTGCAGAAGTGTAGGATGAGTACACAACTGTGGTACTCAGTAAGTATCAAGCTTAACCTCGGTAGAGTGGTGACGAGGCCAAGTCGAGACACTACTGAAATTATAACCTGCAGCATATGACTCAAATCTAACAAGAAAGGACTATGAAAGTAATACTGATAATAGAAGAATATCAAGTTGCAAACAGTAGTAACGATAAGAGGAAAAGGAAACACGAATGGCAACGAGAATCCACCAAGTAAATCAAACAACAACATGTTTGGAATACGGCTAAGTGTAAATTTACTTAAGTAAGGAGAAAAAATATCAAATTAACCGAACAAGTGTTTCTAGAATACAATTCCAATAACTCCAACAACTCTTCCACACACATGGCACCTTGTGCCCACATCTTTCCATCTCACTTCACACAGCGACATCCACATGTTATTCGGTATATAATATCCGTACCAATTACTACTTAGGAGATGGATTTCATCTATATATATATATATATATATATAT
>ML418529.1:0-37849 GCA_005239525.1 Nicotiana knightiana | reverse complement strand
TACCCTTCGCGAACGCGACCAGCCTCTCGCGAACACGTAGGCATGGGACCCGGGGGAGGGGGTGTCATGATCCGAAATTTCCACCGTCGAGACCGTGATGACGCCTAACATTCCACTTGTTAGGCAAGTCACGTTAGAGTATTTTTAGTTAACCTTATTCAATACAATCAGCAACATCAATAAATTAAGATGAAGAACAACAAATACGGAATAATATAAAAGCTTCAACATTTAGAACTACCCGGATCTGGAGTCACAATTCACGAACTACTAAGATTTCTATAAACAGAGTCTGAAGAAGGGAAAAATACACTGCTTTGAAATAGAAAACAGTAAAAGACAAATCTAAGAAGAGACTCCAGGGTCTGCGGATACCGACAGATCTACCTTGGGTCTCCTGATAGCAATCGGGCAGCTAATCTCTCGATCAACCAGAGCCGGTACCAAAATCTGCACAGAAAGTGCAGAGTTCAGTGTTAGTACAACCGATCTCATGTACTGGTAAGTGTCGAGCCTAACCTCGACGAAGTAGTGACAAGGCTAAGACAAGACACCCACAATCAAACCTGTACAAGTCAACAGTGTATATACAAATAACAGTAAAGAACTAAACAGGTAATATCGGGAGGGGGAAACATGCTGAGGGGAAGATACGAGATAAAGAACTACAGCAGAAAGATAACTCGAACAATAAATACACTATGAACCAATGAACACAGCATCACCCTTAGTGCTTTTACTCTCGTCCTCACCATGAAATTAATATAAATGGCACAACATCACCCTTCGTGCATTAACTCTCATAACATGGCACGACATCACCCTTCGTTCATTATACTCACAATATGGCACGAAATCATCCTCCGTGCATTAACACTCTCAACCTTGCATAAAGCCAATATAAATGACACGACATCACCCTTCGTGCATTAACACTCTCCCTTACCAATGCAATGAACAAATCACAACATGAAGAATAATCTAACAAGTACAAGTCTTACTTCCACATTTTGGTTCCACAATATCAGCTTTAAATATGAATCAACACTCCATCAATACCAAAGTCCATAAACATGATAAGAATGATCAACATAACGATTAACTAGTCTAAGCATAGATAATATGATCAAGGAAAACAACAACTACAATAATAGACCCACTCACATGCTATAACCCGACAACAACGTATAGGTACTCGTCACCTCACCTATATGTAGTACCCAACATCTAAACACGTAGAAAATAGAGAAATAATTTCTAATCCCTCAAGCCAAGGTTAACCACGACACTTACCTCGCTCCAACGGCCAAACTCAAAGCTCAACCATGGCTTTTCCCTTCGGACAAGACTCCGTACCAATAGAATCTAGAAAATTACCAACCAAACTATCCAAATTAAGCCATAGGAACTACTCACAATTGCAACAAATTCAATTTAGGTTATTTTTTAAAAAGTCAACACTCGGGCCCACTTGGTCCAAACCTGAAATTCGGACCAAAACCCGATTACCCATTCATCCCCGAGCCCAGTTATGTAGTTTATTTTGGAGTCCGACCTCAATTTGAGGTCTAAATCCCCAGTTTACCAAATCTCTAGCTTCTACCCAAACCCCCCCCCCCCCCCCCCCCCCAATTCCACCATGAAAACCTTAGATTTTAGGTTGAAATCTTAGGAAAAGTAGTGAAATATTGAAAGAAATTAGTTTAAGATCACTTACCAATGATTTTGGGAAGAAAATCTCTTTGGAAAATCGCCTCTTGTGTTTGTAGGTTTGAAAATTTGAAGAATGAATCAAAAATCCCGTCTAAGTCCTATTTCTTCAGTTGCAGTGCAAATGCGAAATTTATTCGCAGATGCGAAAAGGGTCCTAGGCTTGCAGTCATCACAAATGCGAACAGAAGAGGATCACAAATGCGACCAATCCTTCGCAAATGCGAAGGTCCACCCCCAGCCCATTGCTCGCAAATGCGATGGTTTCTTCGCAAATGTGAGGCTCGCAAATGCGAGATCTGCAGGTCGATGCACACCAACTATGATTTCTAAGTTCAATTCACTCTATAGCCTATCCGAAACTCACCCGAGCCCTCGGGCTCCAAACCAACTATGCACACAAGTCTAAAAATATAATACGAACTCGCTCGCGCAATCAAATCGCCAAAATAACACATAAAACTACGAATTGAACACCAATTCAAATGAGATTTTCAAGAAAATTTTGAAATTTGTATTTCCACAACCGAATGTCTGAATCACATCAAACCAACTCCGTTTCTCACCAAATTTTGTAGACAAGTCATAAATATTGTATTGGACCTATACCGGGTTCTGGAACCAAACTACGGACCCGTTATCACAAATTCAACTTTGGTCCAACATTTCAAATTCAATAAGCCTTTAGCGTTCAAATTTCGACAACGTCCGATATCTCGGACTAGGAACTTCCGATTTTGATTCCGGGCATACGCCCAAGTTCCAAATCACGATACGGACCCACCGAGATTGTCACAACACGAATATGGGTCCATTTACCAAAAATATTGATCGAAGTCAACTCAAATGAAGTTTTTAGGCAAAATTTCTTATTTTTTATCAGATTTTAACATGAAAGCTTTCCGGAAAGATGCCTGGACTGTGCATGCAAATAGACGAAGGCTAAAACATGCTTTTTTAAGGCGTCGGATCACAGAATTAGGTTTCAGAACACGAGATGACCTATCGGGTCATCACATTCTCCACCTCTAAAACAACTGTTCACCCTCGAACGAACATAGAAAAGTATCTGAACTGGTGAATAGGTGGGGATATCGACTTCGCATGTTTGACTCAGACTCCCAAGTAGCTGCCTCGACGGGCTGACCTCTCCACTGCACTCGAACTGAAGGATAACTCTTCGATCTCAACTGACGAACCCGTCGGGCTAGAAAGGCCACCTGCTCCTCCTCATAAGTCAAATCCTTGTCCAACTAGACAGAGCTGAAATCCAACACATGGGACAGATCCCCGTGATACTTTCTAAGAAAAATCAACACCAATTCATATGTTTGGACTGTTTAACTCATTTTCCTCCATTTCTAACATCACCCATTAGTTCCTAGCCCTAATCTTTGTTCTTCCATGGTAGACAATTAGTGATTTAGGAAGAATTAAGGGTTATACAAATTGGGGATTTAGATAATTTGGGGTCGGATTCCGAAACTAATTACATAATCGGGCTCGGGGGTGAATGAGTAAATGAATTTTGGTCCGAACCTCGGGTTTTGACCAAGCGGGCTTGGGGTCGATTTTTGACTTTTTGGGAAAAGTTTGAGAATTCTAAATTTATGCGTTGTAATTGATTCCTTTAGTAGTATTAGATATTATTGAGTTAATTATGGTTAGATACGAGTGGTTTGGAGGCGGATTCTAGAGGAAAAGTTGAGTGGTCTTTGGAGCGAGGTAAGTGTTGTGTTTAACCTTGACCTGAAGAAATTAGGAACCCTTGGACTATGTGCTATGTGAATTTCATGTGAACGGTGTATATGCGAGGTGATAAGTGCTTATGTACCGCTAAATTATCTGTTTTGCTTGTTTTTCCGCATTTCTTTAAATCTCTTGCCTTGTTTTAATTGTTATTGCTCTAAATGTATTTCCATGCCCAACTTCTACCTGTTAATCAACGTTTTCTCCTTTTTATGATATTAGATCTTTTCATAGTTTCATAATCTCCTACTATTTGCTCAAGTTGGTTATTTTCACCTTCTACTTAAATTTCTGGACTGGTCTCGCTGTGTAGTATTACTTATGTAGATTCTCATATTGTACAAAGTTTCCTATTTGGTTCAGTTTGGTATTTATGGATTGTAAAGGATTTCCGTGATTTGAATTGTAAAATTTTATTATGCACATTGAATACTTGGTATTAATATGGTGGAATCGGGTTGCACGCCGCAATAGGTGAAATAAGGTTGGAATAAGGATGAATCTATACTGTAGGGTGGGATCGGGTTGTACACCGCAACTGGTGTAATAATGGTGGATTGTTTTGGTGGAATAATGATAGCGATATTGTAATATGGTGGGATCGGGTTGCACGCTGCAACACACACACACACACATACATACTTATATATATATATATATATATATATATATATATTGTTAATGTTGTTACGAGGAAATAAGGGAGGATTATGTGATGTATGGTGGGATCAGGTTTGTACACCGCAACTGGTGTAATAATGGTGGATTATTTTGGTGGAATAATGATAGCGATATTGTAATATGGTGGGATCGGGTTGCGCGCTGCAACACACACACACACACACATACATACATATATATATATATATATATATATTGTTGTTAATGTTGTTACGAGGAAATAAGGGAGGATTATGTGATGTATGGTGGGATCAGGTTGCGCGCCGCTACAACGTATGTGTTTCTATTTCCCCTGAGCTGTGTTAGTTTTACGGTACTTTCTTTTGAACGTAAGGATTGGTAATTCTGAACGTCGCTGGCTTATTTCCTGTAGTTGTAACTATTATTTTCAATTGACTACTTTATTTCATCCTGTATTTCCTTGTCTTTATTATATATATTGCATACAGGTTGGAGTGTGCGTGACCCGCCTTAGCCTCGTCACTACTTCGTCGGGGTTAGGCCAGACACTTAGAGAGTATATGGGGTTGATTGTAGTCATACTACACTCTGCACTTGTGCAGATTTTGGCATTGGTCCCAGCTGATCGAGAGGCATAACAGCTTGGACTGGTTCATTGGAAACTCAAAGTAGATCTGTTGGTGTCCGCAGACCTTGAAGTCCCGTTCTATCATCCCCTATTTTTACTGTTTCGTTCCGTTCAAACAATTGTATTTCTTTCAGACTTTGTTTGTAGAAAATCCTAGAAGTTCGTGAATTGTGACTCTAGATCTAGATTGTAGTAAATATTATGGGCATTTATATTAATATGCACTCGTTTTATTTCATTTTTCTTAATTGACTTTATTTACTGAATTGGATAAAAATCTGTTTAATGATTGTATTCATGCAGACTAGCATAGATCTTCTACTTCTCGATATGGTCGATTTTGATGTCATTTTAGATATGGATTGGCTGTCACCTTATCATGCTATACTAGATTGTCACACCAAGATGGTGACCTTAGCCTTGTCGGAGTTGCCTTGATTAGAGTGGAGAGGGACTTCTGGCCTTTCTACCAGCAGGGTTATCTCTTATATGAAGGCTCGGCGTATAGTCGAGAAGGGTTTTCTAGCTTATTTGGCTTACGTTTGCAATTCTAGTGCGGAGGTTCCGTCCATGGATTTAGTACCAATTGTCGGAGAGTTTCCAGAGGTGTTTCCTGCAGACCTGCCGGGGATGCCACCTGACAGGGATATTGATTTATGTATTGATTTGGCTCCGGGACTCAGCCCATTTCTATTTCGATGTACTGTATGACACCGCCAGAGTTGAATGAGTTGAAGGAGCAGTTGCAGGATTTGCTTGATAAAGGCTTCATTAGACCTAGTGTCTCGCCCTGGGGTGCACCTGTGTTGTTCGTGAAGAAGAAGGATGGATCGATGAGGATGTGCATAGATTATTGGAAGTTGAACAAAGTCACCATCAAGAACAAGTATCCATTGCCGATGATTGATGACTTATTTAACCACATCAGGTTGCCAAGGTGTTTTCAAAGATTGATTTGAAGTATGGCTACCATCACTTGAGGATTAGGGCATCTGATGTCCCTAAGATAGCTTTCCAGACTAGGTACGGGCATTATGAGTTTCTAGTGATGTCCTTTGGGTTGACAAATTCTCCAATAGCATTTATGGATTTGATGAAGTGAGTGTTCAAGCCTTATTTGGACTCCTTTGTGATTGTGTTTATTGATGATATCTTGATCTACTCCCGCAGTCGAGAGGAGCATGAGCAACACCTTCATATTTTACTTCAAACCTTGAAGGATAACCAATTATATGCTAAGTTTTCAAAGTGCGAGTTTTGGTTGCATTCAAACGCCTTCTTGGGGAATGTTGTATCATCAGAGGACATTCAAGTAGTTCCTATGAAGATTGAGGCAGTTCAGAACCGGCCTAGACCCCCTCCAGCCATAGAGATCAGGCGTTCCTTGGGTTTGGCAGGCTATTATCGTCGATTTGTGAAGGGGTTTTCATCTATAGCAGCCCAATTTACTTGGTTGACCAAGAAGGGTGCCCCGTTCAGATGGTCAAACAAGTGTGAGGCGAGCTTTCGGAAGCTCAAGACTGCTTTGAGTACAATGTAGGTGTTGGTGTTGCCCACAGGTTCAGGATCCTATATAGTATATTGCGATGGATTCTGTGTTGGCTCGGTGTAGTATTGATGCAGGATGGCAAGGTGATTGCATACGAGTCACGGAAGTTGAAGGTTCATGAAAAGAATTACCATGTCCATGACTTAGAGTTGGCAGACATTGTTCATACGCTGAAGATTTGGAGGCACTATCTTTACAGCGTGTCGTGTGAGGTTTTCACAGATCATTGGATCCTTCAATATTTGTTCAAGCAAAAGGATCTCAATTTGAGGTAGAGGAAGTTGGTTGGAGCTATTGAAGGACTATGATATCATCACCTTGTATCATCCCGGGAATGCCAATGTGGTGGCTGACGCCTTGAGTAGAAAGGCAGTGAGCATGGGCAGCCTGGCTTTCATTCCAGCTGGTGAGAGCCGCTTGCATCAGATGTTCAGACTTTGGCGAATCAATTTGTGAGGTTGGATATTTCAGAGCCTAGCCGTGTTCTAGCTTGTACAGTCGCTCGGTCTTCCTTGTTTGAGCGCATCAGGGAGAGACAGTATGACGACCCTCATTTGCTTGTCCTTAGGGACACAGTTCGGCATGTGGTGCCAAGAAGGTTACTGTTATAGATGATGGAGTTTTGAGGATGCAGGGGCATGTTTGTGTGCCTAATGTGGATGAACTTCATGAGTTGATTCTTGAGGAGGCCCACAGTTCCCAATATTCTATTCATTCGGGTGCCGCCAAGATGTATCAGGACTTGCGGAATCATTATTGGCAGAGGATAATGAAGAGGGATATAGTTTCTCATGTAGCTAGGTGTCTAAATTTTCAACAAGTAAAGTATGAGCATCAGAGACCTGGTAGTTTGCTTTAGAAGATAGAGACTCCTGAGTGGAAGTAGGAGCATATCAATATGGATTTTGTTGTTTGACTCTCACGGACTCAGAGGATGTTCGATGTAGTTTGGGTCTTTGTGGACAGGCTGACCAAGTTATCTCATTTCATCCGTACGGCAATCACCTATTCTTCAAAGCGGTTAATTGAGATCTATATCTACGAGATCGTCCGTCTTCATGGTGTGCCTGTGTCTATCATTTATGATCGAGGTACGCAGTTAACCTCGCACTTCTGGAGGGAAGTACATCTTGAGTTGGGAATGCAGGGTGAGTTGAGCACAACATTTCATCCTCAGACGAACGGACAGTCTAAGCGCACTATTCAGATATTGGAGGATATTCTCTGCTCGTATGTTATAGACTTTGGAGGATCGTGGGATCAGTTCTTGCCACTTGCAAAGTTTTCCTACAACAACAACTACCAGTCGAGCATTCAGATGACTCCTATTGAGGCATTATACGGTAGCCGGTGCCGGTCGCCAGTTGGATGGTTCGAGTTGAGGGAGGCTCGGTTGTTGGGTACAGATTTGGTACAGGATGCCTTGGATAAGGTTAGGATTATTCAGGATCGACTTCACACAGCTCAGTCCAGGCATAAGAGTTATGCCGAACGTAGATTTGTGATGTTGCGTTCATGGTCGGAGAGAGAGTGTTTCTCCAGGTACCACCCATGAATGGTGTGATGAGGTTCGAAAAGAAGGGAAAGTTGAGCCTTAGGTACATCAGACCCTTTGAGATACTGGGGAGAGTGGGTGAGGTGGATTACCAGCTCGCATTGCCACCTAGTTTATCAGTTGTTCATCCGGTGTTCCCTGTGTCCATACTCCGAAAGTATTACAGTGATCTGTCCCACGTGTTAGATTTCAGCTTTGTCCAGTTGGACATGTATTTGACTTACGAGGAGGAGCCAGTGGCCATTCTAGCCCAACATCGACATGTGAGATCTTAAAGTTATCCTTCAGTTCGAGTGCAATGGAGAGGTCATCCCATCGAGGCATCTACTTGGGAGTCCGAGTCAGATATGCAGAGTAGATATTCACACATTTTCACTAGCTCAGGTACTTTTCTACATCTGTTCGAGGACTAACAGTTGATTTAGAGGTGGAGAATGTGATAACCCAATAGGTCATCTTATGTTTTAGAACCTAATTATGTGTTTCGAGGCCTCAAATACCTCATTTTAGCCTTCTTCAATTTGCGTGTGCAGTCCGGATGTTCTTCCGGAAGGCTTATATGTTAAAAACTGATAAAAATAAGAATTTTACCATAAGAATTCAATTGAGTTGACTTCGATCAATGTTTTCAGCAAATAGATCCGAATCCATGTTTTGAAAGTCCCAGTGGGTCCGTTTAATAATTTTGGACCTGGGCGTATGCCCGGAATCGAATTCGGAGGTCCCTAGCTTGAGTTATTTATTTTTGTTGAAAATTGGAAGTTTGAAGTTTAATGATTTTTAAGAATCGACTGATGTTTGGTCTTGTAGATACCGGGTCCGTATTTTGGTTCCGGAGCCCGGTACTGGTGCACTATTATATTTATGATTTATCTTTCAAATTTGGTGAGAAATGAAGTTGGTTTGACGTGATTCAGACGTTGAGTTGTGAAAATAGAAGTTTTAAAGTTTTCATGAAAATTTCCTTTGATTTGGTGTCTTATTCGTAGTTCTAGGCGTTATTTTTGTGTTTTGATTGCACGAGCGAGTTCGTATGAGGTTTATGGACCTGCGTGCATAATTGGTTTGGAGCCCCGAGGGCTCGGGTGAATTTCAGATAGGCTACGGATGGTTTTGGACTTAGAAAATCTAATTTTTCCTCAGCTTGAGCTATCATATGGTTTCCTTCTTTGCGTTCGGGATGGTACTCTCCCGAACGCGAAGAATGAACTGGAGCTGGGTGGAAGTTCTTCTTCGAGAACGCAAAAGCTAGGCCGCGAACGCGAAGCAATGGGGGCTTTACCCTTCGTGAACACGACCAGCCTCTCGTGAACGCATAGGCATGGGACCTGCGAGAGAGGGATATGACCTATACTCTTCGCGATTAGGCACATGGCTCGCGAACGCGTAGGCTGGGAGGTATAAGCCTTCACAAACGCGAAGGATATCTCGCGAACATGTAGGCTATTTGAGCTGATGCTTCGCGATCACAACAGGTCCTACGCGAACGCGAAGAAGGCCTGACTCCTGTGACTTAAAACAGAACTGAACATGAGATTTTCCCAAATTTTCATAAACTCTCCATTAGAGCTCGGCCTAGGTGTGATTTTGAAGAGAAAACTCAACACAAATTCATAGATTTGTCTCTTTAGCTCATTTTCTTCCACTTTTAACATGACCCATTAATTCCTAGCCCTAATCTTTGTTCTTCCATGGTAGAATATTAGGGATTTAGGAAGAATTATGAGTTTTACAAATTGGGGATTTAGACCTCAATTTGGGGTCGGATTCCGAAACTAATTACATAATCGGGCTCGGGGGTGAATGAGTAAATAGATTTTGGTCCGAACCTCAGGTTTTGACCAAGCGGGCTCGGGGTCGATTTTTGACTTTTTTGGGGAAAGTTTGAGAATTCTAAATTTATGTGTTGTAATTGATTCCTTTAGCAATATTAGATATTATTGAGTTAATTGTGGTTAGATACGAGTGATTTGGAGGCGGATTCTAGAGGAAAAGCTGTGATTGAGCATTGAGTAGTCTTTGGAGCGAGGTAAGTGTTGTGTCTAACCTTGACCTGAAGAAATTAGGAACCCTCGGACTATGTGCTATGTGAATTTCATGTGAACATATGTGAGGTGACAAGTGCTTATGTGCCGCCGAATTATCTTTTTTCCCTGTTTTTTCGCTTTTTTTTAAATCTCTTGCCTTGTTTTAATTGTTATATGCTCTAAATGTGTTTCCATGCCCAACTGCTACCTGTTAATCAATGTTTTCTCCTTTTTATGATATTAGATCTTTTCATAGTTTCATAATCTCCTACTATTTCCTCAAGTTGGTTATTTGCACCTTCTAATTGTAAATTTCTGGACTGGCCTTGTAGTATTACTTATGTAGATTCTCATGTTGTACAAGGTTTCCTATTTGGTTCAGTTTGGTATTTATGGATTGTAAAGGATTTCTGTGATTTGAATTGTAAAATCTTACTGTGCACATTGAGTACTTTGTATTGATATGGTGGGATCAGATTGCACATCGCAACAGGTGAAATAAGGGTGGAAAGATGTGGTGGAATGAGGGTGAATCTATACTGTATGGTGGGATCGGGTTGCACACTGCAAGAGGTGTAATAAGGGTGGATTGTTTTGGTGGAATAAGTGTGAATTATGATAGCGATATTGTAATATGGTGGGATCGGGTTGCGCGCCGCAACACACACACACACACACACACACACACACATATATATATATATATATATTTATTCATTTTTGTTAAGAGGAAATAAGAGAGGATTATGTGATGTACGATGGGATCGGGTTGCGCGCCGCAACAACCTATGTGTTTCTATTTCCCATGAGCTGTGTTAGTTTTACGGCACTTTCTTTTGAACTTAAGGATTGGTAATTCTAAATGTCAGTGGCTTATTTCTTGTAATTGTAACTATTATTTTCAATTGACTGCTTTATTTTATCTTGTATTTCCTTTTCTGTTCTTGTTATATATATTGCGTACAAGTTAGAGTGTGAGTGACCCGTCTTTGCCTCGTCACTACTTCGTCGAGGTTAGGCTCGACACTTATAGAGTACATTGGGTCGGTTGTACTCATACTACACTCTGCATTTCTTGTGTAGATTTTGGCATTGGTCCCAACTGATCTAGAGGTGTAGCAGCTCGGACTGATTCACTGGAAACTCAAGGTAGATCTGTTGGCGTCCGCAGACCTTGAAGTTCCCTTCTATCTTCCCCTTTTTTTACTGTTACTTTCCGTTCAAATAGTTGTATTTCTTTAAGACTTTGTTTGTAGAAAATCCTAGAAGATTGTGAATTATGACTCCAGATCCGGATTTTAGTAAATATTATGGGCATTTATACTATTCCGCACTCGTTTTATTTCGTTTTAGCTTAATTGACTTTATTTACTGAATTGAATAAAAATTAGTTTAATGATTCTCTAACGTTGGCTTGCCTAGCAAGTGAAATAGAAATTTCGGGTCGTGACAAAAAAAGATGAACATTTTAAAAATAAATAAATAATACTCAAATGTATCTCTTGTATAATAAAGATAAACAAAAAATTATAAGTTCCTAAAAATGATAAATTTTAATCATTTGGTTAGGGGTTAAGATCCAGTCTACTGGTACTTTCTTTTTGTTTGTTCCTGTGAGCACGTAATTTTTGCCTAATATAAAATTACTCCTAAAAATTCCAAAAAACAAAATAGCTTTAAATTATTTTATAGAATTTTAGGAATTTTTATATATTTTACTTGATTTGTTTTGTGCGTACTTATGTTTGATACATTTTTAATCCTAAGGAAAATACAATTTTTTTTTTATCTTTACATTTCTTTTAGATCTTAATTGCATAATTAATTGCATTTGTAAAGCATTAAAATACCAAAAATACATTAGTAACTTTACTTGAATTTGTTTGTTAAATAATTCAGGCAATTGTAGATTAGAATAGGTGAGTAGGTCTAATTTTGTAAATTAGATTTGATTTAGGATTTAATGTATAATTCTTAATTAACTTAGCTAAAGTCTAAAATAAAAGAAAAACAAAGTAAGAAAGAATTAGGTTGCTTGAGTCTTTCAATTTCCATTGGGCCAGTTTGATTTGAGGCATAAAGTCCACAAATTGCCCGCCTCAGTCCACTTCTTCTGGTCTCTAAGAGACCAATGAACGACGTCGTTTTCGATCTGAACGATCTCAGTCGTCCATCAAACCCCATCCAACGCCACTAAAGTAACCCATATTTGCGATATAGTTGTCCTAAAGAACCCCTCCAAACCCTAAAGACCCCTCCCAGTCCTCATCTCCTTCACCTCTCTCTAAACATAAGCTGCCTAACAACCCCAAAGAACACCTCCGCCGGCAGGACCACCCCAAACCACCTCAAACTTTCACCATGCAACCTCATTTCCCTCCTAATCCCTTACTAGTTTCCTTCAAAAACCACTAGGTTTCATCAATTTATAGACCTAAGAAACACCAAAACCCTAGTTTGGTCTACTGTCTGATTTTTTCAACAAATTCTATCTGATTTGGTTCAAACTAACATAAATCGATTGCTCTCGACAAGAGCAATCGATTTATGATAGTTTTAATACATTTCTAAGTCGCCGATTGGGCAGTTTCTGGTAATCATTTTGATGTAGCTCCAGTTGGATTATATGGAATTACTTTTGGTATTCTCATCTGAAATCAATAGGTACTCCAATTTTTCTTTTTTTAGTTACTTTTCTGTCATTTTTCAGTTCCTCAAATATGTGCTTTTCTGCTAGCTGTGTTCTGTTCTGTCATGACCCGGAATTTCCACCGTCGAGACCGTGATGGCGCCTAACATTTCACTTGCTAGGCAAGCCAACATTAGAGAATTATTAAGCCAATCTTTATTCAATTCGGTAAATAACATCAAATAAGCTAAAATGAATTAAAGTGAGTGCGGAATAATATAAAAAGCCTCAATATTTACTACAACTCGGATCTGGAGCCATAATTCACGAACTTTTAAAATTTCTTACAAGTAAAAGACTGAAAGAAATACAACTGTTTGAACGAAAGAAACAGTAAAAACAGAAAAGATAGACGGGGACTTCAAGGTCTGCGAACGCCAATAGATCTACCTTGAGTCTCTGATGAACCAGTCTGAGTTGTTGTGCCTCTAGATCAGCTGGGACCAATGTCAAAATCTGCACAAGAAGTGGAGAGTAGTATGAGTATAACTGACCCCATGTACTTTTCAAGTGCCAAGCCTAACCTCGACGAAGTAGTGACGAGGCTAAGGCAGGTCACTCACACTACAACCTATACGCAATATATATAGTAAAGGCAGAAAAGGAAATGCTGAATAGAATAAAGCAGTAAATTGCAAGAAATAACTACAACTCCAGAAAATACGCCAACAACATTCAGAATTTACCAATACTTAAGTGCAAAAGAGAATATCGTAAAGCTAACAAAGCTCAGTGAGACATAAACACATAGGTTGTTGGAGCGCGCAACCCGATCCCACCGTACACCTCATGTTCCTCTCTTATTTCCTCATAATAACATAAACAACAATGAATATATATAAAAGTGTTGCAGCGCGAAACCCGATCCCACCATATCACAATAACATAATCATAGTTCACCCTTATTCCACCAAACAATCCAACCCTTATTACACCTGCTGCGGCACCCGTTCCCACCGTACAGTACATATTCACCCTTATTCCACCTCAATATATCACCCTTATTCCACCTGTTGCGGTGTGCATGGTTTGTGCCTACGGTCAGGATAACTCTTCCGAATGCAATATCACGAACTCTTTCCCCGACCATGAATGCAACATCACGAACTCTACGGTTGGCATAACTCTTCTGCCTAGACTGAGTTGTGCGAAGTCGATCCTAAATAATCTTGACCTTATGCAAGGGATCCTGTACTAGGTCCGTACCCAACAACCGAGCCTCCCCCAGCTCAAACCACCAAACTGGCGACCGGTACCGCCTACTGTATAATGCCTCATAGGGAGCCATCTGAATGCTTGACTGATGGATGTTGTTGTAGGCGAACTATGAAAGGGAAAAGAACTAGTACCATGATCCTCCGAAGTCTATAACACATGTGTGGAGCATATCCTCCAATATCTGGATACTGCACTCAAACTGTCCGTCCGTCTGAAGATGAAACGTTGTGCTCAACCTAACTCGCGTGCCCAACTCACGTTGTACCGCCCTCCAGAAGTGCGAGGTGAACTGGCGTACCTTGATCAGAGATGATAGACACGGGCACACAATTGAGACGAACATTCTCGCGGATGTAAATCTCTGACAATCGCTCCGAAGAATAGGTAACTGCCATAGGAATGAAATGCGCTGACTTGGTCAACCTGTCCACAATGACCCAAACTGCGTCGAACATCCTCTGAGTTTGTGGGAGTCAAATAACGAATTCCATAGTGATACGCTCCCACTTCAGCTCATGAATCTCTATTTTCCGAAGCAAACCACCAGGTCTCTAATACTCATACTTTACTTGCTGACAATTTAGACACCGAACTACATAAGCAACTATATCCTTCTTCATCCTCCTCCACCAATAATTTTTCCACAAGTACGGGTACATCTTGGCAGCGCTGGATGAATGGAATACTAGGAACTATGGGCCTCCTCCAGAATTAACTTACGAAGTCCATCCATATTAGGCACATAAGCACGACCCTGCATCCTCAAGACTCCGTCATATCCAACAGTAACCTTTTTGGCACCACTGTGCCGCACTGTGTCCCTAAGGACCAACAAATAAGGGTCGTTATACTGCCGATCTCTGATACGCTCAAACAAAGAAGACCGAGCGATTGTACAAGCTAGAACACAGCTGGGCTCTGAAATATCCAACCTCACAAAATGGTTGGCTAAAGTCTGAACAACTGATGCAAATGGCCTCTCACCGACTGGAATGAATGCAAGGCTGCCCATACTCGCTTCTTTTCTACTCAAGGAGTCAGCCACAATATTGGCCTTCCCCGGATGATACAAGATGGTGATATCATAGTCTTTCAATAGCTCCAACCACCTCATCTGCCTCAAATTGAGATCCTTTTATCTGAACGAATACTGAAGTCTCTGATTATTCGTGAAAACCTCACATGACACACCGTAAAGATAGTGCCTCCAAATCTTCAGCGCATGAACAATGGCTGCCAACTCTAAGTCATGGACATGGTAATTCTTCTCATGAAACTTCAACTGCCGCGACGCATATGCAATAACCGTGCCCTCCTGCATCAATACTGCACCGAGCCCAACACGGGGCGTATCACAATAGACTGTATAAGATCCTGACCCTGTGAGCAACACCAACACCAGCGCTATAGTCAAAGTAGTCTTGAGCTTCTGAAATCTCGCCTCACACTCGTCTAGCCATCTGAACGGGGCACCTTTCTGGGTCAACCTGGTCAACAGGGCTAATATAGATGAAAAACCCTCCACAAATCGACGGTAATAACCCACCAAACCCAAGAAACTCTTGATCTCCGTAGCTGAAGTGGGTCTAAGCCAGTTCTGAACTACCTCAATCTTCTTAGGATCTACCTGAATGCCCTCTGCTGATACAACGTTCCCCAAGAAAGCGACTGATTCCAAACAAAATTCTCACTTTGAAAATTTAGCATATAATTGGATGTTTCTAAGAGTCTGAAGTACAATCCTAAGATGCTACTCGTGCTCCTCTTGACTGCGGGAGTAGATTAAGATATCATCAATAAACACAATCACAAAGGAGTCCAAACAAGACTTGAATACTTGATTCATCAAATCCATAAATGTTGCTGGGGAATTTGTCAACCCAAAGGACATCACTAGAAACTCATAATGCACGTACCTAGTCCGAAAAGTTGTCTTAGGGATAGCAGATGCCATAATCCTCAACTGATGGTAACCAGACCTCGAATCAATCTTCGAAAACACCTTGGCACCCTGAAGTTGATCAAATAAGTCATCAATCATCGGCAATGGATACTTGTTCTTGATGGTGACTTTGTTCAACTTCCGATAATCTATGCACATCCTCATCAATCCATCCTTCATCTTCATGAATAATATAGATGCACCCTAGGGAAAGACACTAGGTCTAATGAAGCCCTTATTAAGAAAATCCTGCAACTGCTCCTTCAATTATTTCAACTCTGGCGGTGCCATACGGTATAGCGAAATAGAAATGGCTGAGTGCTCGGATCCAAATCAATACATAAATCAATATCCCTGTCAGGTGGCATCCCCGGCAGGTCTGCAGGAAATACCTCTGGAAACTCTCCGAAAATGGGTATTGAATCCATGGACGGAACCTTCGTACTAGAAATGCGGACATAAGCCAAATAAGCTAGAAAACCCTTCTCGACCATACGCCGAGCCTTCATATAAGAGATAACCCTACTGGTAGAAAGACCAGAAGTCCCTCTCCACTCTAATAGAGGAAACCTGGCAAGGCTAAGGTCACCATCTTGGTGTGACAATCCAGTATAGCATGATAAGGTGACAGCCAGTCCATACCCAAAATGACATCAAAATCAACCATATCGAGAAGTAGAAGATCTACGCTAGTATCAAGACTCCCAATAGTTACCACACACGAACGTTAAACACGATCTACAACAATAGCATCTCCTACATGTGTGGACACATACACATGATCTCTCAAAGAATCACGAGGCACAACCAAATATGAAGCAAAATAAGATGACATGTAGGAATAAGTAGAACCCGGGTCAAACAGAACTGAAGCATCTCTACTACAAACTGAAATAGTACCTATAATAAGAACGCTAGATGACTAAGCCTCAGGCCTGGCTGGGAAAGCATAACATCGGGGTTGGGCCCCATCACTCTGAACAACGTCCATGAGACGGCCTATAACTGGCTGGCCTCTACCTCTAATGGCCTAACCTCCACCTCTAACAGTCTAACCTCTACCTCTTGCTGCCTAACCCCTGCATCTGGCTGGCTGAGCAGGCGGTGAATCAATTGGTGCCGGGACCAAGGCACTAGAACCCTGATGTTGTGGCTTGACGCCCAATAATCTCGAACAGGTCCTCCTGATATGCCCATAACCACTACACTCGGAACATCCATCCTGGTACTATGGCTGCGGAAACTAAGACTGGCCCGAACGGGCCGGATAACCACGGTAATAACTATGAATAGGAGTTAGTGGTGCACTATAGGCTGGCCGTCCAGGATGAGGTACATAATGACCACGACACCCTAAAGAACTGTGGGATGCCTGAAGCGCTGAATGAAACGACTTGGGAGGATGGCCTCTACTAAAAGTACCCCTTGCCTCCAGACGAGGCACCATTGAACCCACCGGAATGACCAGGTCTCTTGTCAGACCTCTGACCTCCCTGAGCAAGAACCATCTTGACTCGCCTGGCGACATTGGCAGCCGCTTGAAAAGAAATCTCACTCCCACTCTCCTTAGCCATCTGCAATCTGATAGGCTAAGAAAGTCCATCAATAAACCTCCTCACCCTCTCTCTCTCTCGGTAAGAAGCAGAAGAGGAGCATGGCGGGCCAAATCCACAAAATGGGTCTCTTATTAAGTAACTGTCATATTGCACTGCTGGAGACGCTCGAACTGACGACGATGCTCCTCTCTCAATAAGATAGGGAGGAACTTCTCTAGGAAGAGCTGAGAGAACTGGTCCTAAGTAAGAGTAGGTGACCCAGCTGGTCTGGTAACCAAATAATCTCTCCACCATTTCTTAGCGGAACCAGTCATCTGATATGAAGCAAAATCAACACATTTAGTCTCCACCATACCCATGTTCCGTAGCACCTCATGACAGTTATCAAGATACTCCTGGGATCCTTTGAAGGTGCACCACTGAAGTGGACTGGAAAGATCTTGGTAAACCTGTCCAATCTCCATAAAGCCCTAGAATACATAGCTGACCCATCATCGGTCTTTGTCGCAACAACCGGCTGAACAACTCTGACTCGATGAGCTGATGGAGCCTGATACTGGGGAGCCATCTGCTCCGGAGTGTGAGTAGCATGAGTCTGGGCTGCTCCTCCAGCCTGAGAGACAACTGATGCCATGGGAAATGCGTCAGTATGGGCCACACTCACCAAAGGCCCACCAAATGGACCAAGGTGTCCTGAAGCATTGGGGTGGCATGAACCCATACGGAACCTGAGCTGGTCTAGCAGGAACAGTCTGGGCTGGAACCTCCTCATCAAACTCTACCTGAGGCTCCACTTCTGGGGCTGCTGCTCGAGCTTTAGGCTGAGCCTTGCCCCTGCCTCGGCCTCTGGCACGGCCTCGACCTCGACCTCTGCCCCTCGTAGGAGCTACCACTGGAGGCTCGGGCTGCTGCTCTGCTGAAGATGTGGTACGTATTCTCGCCACCTATGAGAGAATAAGAGTAGAAGAGTTCAATTAGCATTGAGAGAAAAAAATTACACAACAGAGAAGAATAGAAGTGAAATTTGTTCCTACACTTCATAGTCTCTGGAAGATAAGTACAAACGTCTCTGTACCAATCCTCCAGACTCTACTAATTCTGCTCCTCATTTATGAGACCTAGGCAACCTAGTGCTCTGATACCAACTTGTCACGACCCGGAATTCCCACCGTCGGGTTTGTGATAGCCCTAACATTTCACTTGCTAGGCAAGCCAATGTTAGAGAATTATTAAGCCAATCCTTATTCAATTCAGTAAATAATAGCAAATAAGTTAAAACAAATTAAAGCGAGTGCGGAATAATATAAAAGCCTCAATATTTACTATAACCGGATCTGGAGTCACAATTCACGAATTTCTAGAATTTACTACAAGTAAAAGTTTGAAAGAGACAACTGTTTGAACGAAAGAAATAGTTAAAACAAAAAATATAGACGGGGACTTCAAGGTCTGCGAACGCCAACAAATCTACTTTGAGTCTCTGATGAACCAGTCCGAGCTCCTACGCCTCTCGATCAGTTGGGACCAATGCCAAAATCTGCGCGAGAAGTGCATAGTGTAGTATGAGTACAACCGACCCCATGTACTCTGTAAGTGCCGAGCCTAACTTCGACGAATTAGTGATGAGGCTAAGGCGGGTCACTTACACTAAAGCATGTACGCAATATATATAATAAAGGCAGAAAAGGTAATGCAGAATAGAAGAAAGCAGTAAATTGCAATAAATAACTACAACTCCAGGAAATAAGCCAACAACGTTCAGAATTTACCAATCCTTAAGTGCAAAGGAGAATATCGTAAAGCTAACATAGCTAAGGGAAACATAAACACATAGGTTGTTGCAGCACGCAACCCGATCCCAACATACACCTCATGTTACTCCCTTATTTCATCATAGTAAAATAAACAACAATGAATATATATAAAAGTGTTGCGGCACGCAATCTGATCCCACTATATCACAATAACATAATCATAGTTTACTCTTATTCCACCAAACAATCCACCCTTATTACACATGTTGCGGCGTGCAACCCGTTCCCACTGTACAGTATAGATTCACCTTTATTCCACCTCAATATGTCACCCTTATTCCACCTGTTGGCACAACCCGATCCCACCATATCAATATCAAGTACTCAGTATGCGCAGTAAATTCACAATTCAAATCACATAAACTCTTGACAATTTCTAAACACCCGAAACAAATAGGAAACTTCTACACCATGAAAGTTCACATAAATAGTACTACACAACGAGACCAATTCAAAATTTACAACCAAAAGGTATAGATAAACCAGCTTAAGAAAATAATAGGAGATAATGAAACTATGGAAAGAACTAATATCATGAACATGAGGAAATAATGACTAACAAGTAGCAGTTAGGCATGGAAACACATCTAGAGCATGAAACAATTAAGACACAAAAAGAGATAATATAAGAAAAATGGGAAAATAGATCATTTGGCGGTGCATAAGCACTCATCACCTCACATATACGCCGCTCACATGAAATTCACATAGCAAATAGTCTGAGGGTTCCTAATTCTCACTAATCAAGGTTAGACAAAACACTTACCTCGCTCCAAAGACCACTCACTGCTCAATCACAACCTTGCCTCTCAAACAAGCCCCCGGACCAATAGAATCTAGCAAATTACCAACCAAACGATTCAAATTAAGCCTTAGGATCTACCCACGATTGCTAGAACACAATTTAGGCCATTTTTTAAAAAGTCAACACCCGGGCCCGTTGGTCCAAACCTGAAATTCGGACCAAAATTCGATTATCCATTCACCCCCGAGCCCGGTTATATAATTTGTTTTGGAATCCGACCTTAATTTGTTGTCTAAATCCCCAATTTACCAAATCCCTAGTTTCTACCCAAAAACCCCCAATTCCAACATGAAAACCTTATATTTTAGATTGAAATCTTAGGAAAAGTAGTGAAAGATTGAAAGAAAATATCTTGGAATCACTTACCAATGATTTGGGGAAGAAAGAGTCTTGGAAAAATCGCCTCTAAGGTTTAGGTTTTGAAAATTTGAAGAATGAACCAAAATCCCGTCTAAATCATATTTTGTTCAGTTGCAGATGTTGCATTTGCGACCTAGGTTTCGCAAATGCGAAGCCCGCAAATGCGAGAAATCCATCGCATTAGAGAAGACTCCCACACCTATGCAATCATCGCATTCGTAATGAAAAGTTCACAAATGCGAACACTGATTTGACCGCAAATGCGACCCAATGATCACAAATGCGAAGAATCTCCCTCCCCAGCTCCCATCGTAAATGCGAAGCTTTGTTCGCAAATGCAAACACTGGCATTCCGCAAGTGCGACCTCATGATCACAAGTGCGACCTCATGATCGCAAATGCGAACCTAGGCTGACCCGGGCTCTCTTTGAAAATGCGAAGAAATGGCTCGCAAATGAGAGCCTGAGAGAAGTTGGAAATGTTCGCAAATGCGAACTCTGATCTCGCCAATGTGAGATCAGAGGCCAGTTCCCAGAAATTACAGACACCAGCAAATGTTCTAAGTCAAATTCACTTTGTAGCCTATCTAAAACTCACCCGAGCCCTCGGGGCGCTAAACCACTATTCAGAAAAGTCTAAAAATATCATACGAACTTGCTCGCTCGATCAAAACATCAAAATAACACATAAAACTATGAATTGAACACCAAAACAAATGAATGTTTTCAAGAAAACTTTGAAACTTCTATTTTTACAACCAGGCGTCTGAGTTATGTCAAACCAATTCCGTTTTTCATTAAATTTCAAAGACTAGTCTCAAATATGTTATTGTACCTATACGGGGTTTCGGATCCAAAATACGAACCCGTTATCCAAAAAGTCAAGCTTTGGTCAAATATTTCAAATTCATTAAGCCTTTAACATTCAAATTCCGACAAAGTCCGATATCTCGGGAAAGGGACTTCCGAATTCGATTCTGGGCATACGCCCAAGTCCTAAATCACAGTAGGGACCCGCCGGGACCATCAAAACACGAATTCGGGTCCGTTTACTCAAAATGTTGATTGAAGTCAACTTAAATAAAGTTCTTAGGAACATATTCTTATTTTTCTCAGTTTTTAACATAAAAGCTTTTCGAAAAGACACTCGGCCTACTCACAAAAATCGAGGAAGTCTAAAACATACTTTTTAAGGCTTCGGATCACAAAATTAGGTTTTAAAATATGAATAACCTATCGGGTCATCACATTTTCATGTGTATAACATGTTTTAGATCGATTAGGATTCAATGAACAATAATTTTGTATTTTGCACGTTTTGGTTAATAGTTTGATTACACGATATAGTTTAATTGCATAAGTTGTTTGTTTAATCAAATTTGAACTAATTAGATATTGAAGCAAGTTATTTGTTAAATAGTTTGTTTTTTATCATTATTCTTGTTCTTATCCGTGTGATTCCTTTTGGTATGGCTATTTGTAATAACCAAAAATTTAAATGAGGGCTAAGTGTAATGACCCGACTGGTCATTTTGAGAAATTGCGTTCGGCTCGGCAGTTTGAGGTCACGAGAAGCTTCAGATAGTGTATTATAACTTGCGTGCATCATCGGTTCAGACATTTTTGATAGGTTCGGAAAGGATTTTAGGAGTGACTCTCATTTGAGAAGTTCGAAGTTGAACGAATTGACATAGGGTTTGAATTTAGAGTATTTGAGCTTGGATCGGAGTTTTGACGGTTCTGGTAGGTTCGGATAGTGATTTTGGACTTGGGCGCATGCCCGAAATTTAATTTGGATGTTTCTAACAGGGTTCGGCAGCATTTCGGTGAAAGTTGAAGTTTGGAAAGTGGAAAGGTTTGTCTGATAGTTGACTTTGGTCATATCGGGGTCCGAATGCGATTTTGAGAGCTGGAACAGCTCAATTATGTCATTTGGGACTTGTCTGCAAAATTTGACGTCATTCCGGGTTAATTTGATAGGTTTCAATGTGAGTTTTTGAAGTTGGGAGATTGAAAGTTCATAAGTTCGATTCGTGGTGTGATTTGTATTTTCATCATTGTTTGATGTGATTTGAGACCCTGAGCGAGTTCGTGTTAGGTTATAGAACTTGTTCATATGTTTAGACAGGGTGTCGGGGGGCCTTGGGAGTGTCCCAGGTGGGCTACGGGTTAATTTCTCCTATTTGTGAACTTTTGTTTCTATTTTCTGGTGTTCTTCTTGCGATCACGAAGCTCCTTCCGCATTCGCGGAGTGTCTTTGCTGACCGCCTCAATTTTCTTCTTCGCGTTCACGTAGTATGCCTCATGATCGTGTAGCTGTGCTCATTTCCTTCATCGCGTTCGCGTCCTCCATTCCGCGTTCGCGTAGTAGGAACCAGGCCCTGAGCACTGGTGGTCGTTACTCTTTGCGTTCGCGTGTTTCCCTACGCGTTCGTGTAGGTTCCCGTCTTTTATTCTCCACGTTCACGAGTGTGTCTTCACATTCACGAAGCACTTCCTGGCAGCCTTAACTTTTCTTCTTCGCGAACGTGTCTCTTTCTCCGCGCTCGCAATGCTTTTAGACCTGGGCAGAATATAAGTTTTCCAAATCGAAGGTTAGGCTATTTTTATCATATTTTGACTTGTAGAGCTTGATTTTGAGCGATTCTTTGTGGGTTTTTCAATCAAATCGATTGGGTAAATGTTCTTCACCCAGAATTTAATATATTCCATAATTTTATATTTATTTTTATCATTTAATTTGTGGTTTGAGTTAAGGAAAAATTTTGGTTTTTGAGGAAAGTTTTCAAAATGAAAAATCATGATTTGATGGACGAAATGGTATCGGAATTTGATAATTTTAGTATGGTTGAACTCGTATCGGAATAAGTTCTTGGGTTTTATAAATTTTATTGGGTTCTGAGTTGCAGGCCCGGGGGGGGGGGTGACTTTTTGCAAATTGTATAAAGATCATAGCTTTGTTAATTGAAGTTGTTTTCTCTTGCGTTGTTTGATTTATTTAAGTCGTATTTGGCTAAATTGAGCCGAGCGGAGGTGAATTTTTAAAGGAAAAGTTAATTTGTTATTGATTTGGCCTCATTGAGGTAAGTGCCTTACCTAACTTTGTGTGGGGGAAACTACCCCTTAGGAATTGAGTAATTGTGCTATCTTGTTATGTGAAAGTCGTGTATGCAAGGTGATTTATATGTGGTATTTGACCAGTTTAGATTGTCTTGTCTCTTCCCATGTCTTTAATTGAATTGTCATAATATGTAGTATCTCGTTGTCAATCTACTCTTACATATTTAATCTGACGTTGCTAGCACCTAACTGTACTTCTTGCTCGTTATTTGGCCTTATATGTCTTAGTTGAAGTTACTGCCTTCCTTGTTGTCTTGTTACCGCTTAATTGTTGAGTTTCTTCTATGTTTTGTACTTATCTGCTATATGTCCTAATTGTTGTGATTGCATTCTTAGCTATCATGTACCTTACCTATTGGGGGATTTTGTAAAGTTTGTTGTGTTCCTCCGGGTTCTATGTGGTTCCCCCGTTGTTGTGCACTGATAACTTTGATTGTAGAAATTCTTGTAAATGGAGTTACTGAATTATTGTTATTTATTTATATTGTCGTAAGGGGGATCAGATTGCACGCCGGGAGGTGGTGAAATAAGGGAGGATATTTATATTATGATATCGTTATTATATGGTGGGATCGGTTGCACGCCGCAACAGGTATAATAAGGGTGAATTGATATAGTGGAATAAAAGTGAATTTTGATATTGATATTATATGGTGGGCTCGGGTTGCGCGCCGCAACATATTTTGTGTTTGTATTCCTTATTTGTTGTATTGGTTTCAGTTCTTTTGTACGAGATACTGAGAATTTGTATTCCCGATTCTTTACTATTTTCCGAGGAAGAGTTATTGTCGTTGATTTAGCGCCTTGCCGTAATTTCCTGAGTTCTTTTTTCTAATACTATTTTTCTGGTAAATTGATTTTCTAGGTGAATCTACTACGTTGAATCATTGACTTCTGTCTTGCTGAGTTGTTAGTATGCTGCCTTGTGTGACTTTTAAGTTAAAACCCGTTGTTTATTTCGATACATACCATTTTTTACTAGTTGTCATATTTTACTTCAATTGATTTCTCAACTTAATCTCCTTGGCCTGTCTGAAATTTTTATTTTACTTAAAAAGAAATCATTATTATATTGTAATTCAATAAATCATAAATTAAATTCAGTAGCTTATCTGATGTTGTATTTATTTAAAAAAAGTTATTTTCATTACCCAAATGGATTTCAAAATAAACTTATTTTTTCTCATTGATTTTCCACTTGGTTCAGAAGCTGTAGTCTTACTTTCGTCATATATACATAAAGTCTCTTGAACATCCTAATTAACATTTGTCACAGATATTATGTACTGAGTGGCACGTGGACTTTGCCGTGAAAGGAGAGATGGAAATATGTGGGCACAAGGTGCCGTGTGTGTTAAAGGTTGAAAGATGTGATCTATGGTATGAGATTTCGAGAATTGGGATTATTGGAGTGGTGTATTAGAAACGATTTGATATTTTGAGTTGACATCGTTTTCCCTTCTTGAGCACATTTACCCTCGCCTATATTCCAACTATGTCGTTGTCTAGTTACTTGGTTATTCGTCGTTGACACCCGTGTTTCCCTTATCGTTACTACTATTTGTAATCTGATTACTGTTTTCTATTGACATTTCTTTAAATATTCCTTTCTTGTTAGATTTATGTCATATCCTGCACAGATTTAGATGTTCAATGAGTGTCTTGACCTGGCCTCGTCACTACTCTACCAAGGTTAGGCTTGATACTTACTGGGTACCACTGTGGTGTACTCATGTTACGCTTCTGGACATTTTTGTTCAGAGTCAGGTACTCCAGATCGAGTAGGTTTTGAGATTCATGCTTGGTGTTTCCGGAGACTTCAAGGTACACCTGCCGGGTATTCGCATGCTCCGAAGTCACCCTCTAATGTATTTATTTTCATTATTTCTTCTATTCCGAAATAGTGATGTGTTCATTATGTAAAACTTCTCTAGAATGGTTTATGACTTGTACTACCGGTTTTGAAAAATTGTAAATTTTATAGAGGATTCCTTTTCTAAAGTTGTTAGGCTTACCTAGTCCCTAAGACCAGGTGCCATCACGATACCCAACAGAGGGGGAATTGGGTCGTGACACTAAGGAAATAGGAAAATTAGTGAATCTTTTCTGTTGAGTTGTTGAGAAAGTGATAGAAGATAAGGGAGGGGATTAAAACTCAATAAAGACTAAGGAATTAGGTCAAATTTGGGGTAAAAAGGGTAAATTCATAAGTTAAAGGGGCTGATTAAAGAGGAAGGAATAATCTGAATGGACAGTTGTCCAAAATCTATTTTTAGAAAATGTTTCTTTCCTATATTTCAGCTGACAGGTTCCCTCACACATACCCTCATTTTTTCTGCATAAAAGAATCACTCACACACTCATTTTAGGCATCTTTATCTCTACATTCCTTCAGAGAATCAACTCATATTCAGCATACACTGAATACACTCCTATTTCACATTCTCATTCTCACACAATAAGCATTTCAGAAGAGGCTGGAGATTTTAGAAAAACAATTGAGGAGAGATTTGAAAACTCCAAACTTTTAAGATACTAAAATTTTCTGCTCCTTAGCTTAGTGCTCCTGGTTTTTTGGCTAAATATCTTGGTGGGATCGCTGTTGAGTACTGCTGATTTCTTTCATTGCTGGGCTCCAGATCTAGTTCGTTTGCTATTTTCTATTATTTATGTTGCTACATTAAGATACAGTTCCTAGATTCTGATTATGTAATTTGATTTAGCATAACCATATCTTTAAAATAATAATTTCATATGTTCTTCATCGTTAAGTTTATGATTGCCATCACTGACTAGTATTCTTATGTTTATATGAGTATGAATTGTATTGAGTGTTAAACTATATGTTATTCTCTGTTGATTTAGCAGTTGTCACCATTGATTTGTATGTTCATGTCTATTTGAGTATGAACTGGATTTAAATGGTATTATAACACTTGTACTTGAATTGCAAGTTGGTATATGTGAGTATGTGGATGTGATCTGAAAACTTGACCTCTAAATCAACAGATCAATGATGCTTCAAAGTCAAAAGTGGGGTTGAAATCCCTGGTGATAAGCACGGTTAATCTAAGAATAATTTTGTCTTTTTTTAGTTTTGTATCTCACTTTAAATGAATTGTACTTATATTAGAAGCAATTTTATGCCATGTATTCCATTTGAGAATTATAACTAAGAGATTTTAACTTTCGACTCTGGGCGTTTAGACAATTTGTTTTCAAAAGCAGGCTTTGAAAATGATGCATATCTGCAGTTAGTGTCACGATCGGAATTCCTACCTTCAGAACCGTGATGGCGCCTAACATTTCACTTCTAGGAAAGCCAACGTTAGAGGATCTTTAAGCCAATTTTAATCAATTCAAATAAATAAAACCAATTAAACCAAAAGTAAACTCAAACGGAGTACGAAATGACATAAAAACCAATAATATTCAAGTATAACACGGATACGGAGTTACAAATTCACGAGCTTCTAGAGTCTCTACAAATAGGGTTTGAAATAAAAACAACTGTCTTGAATGAAAAGAACAGTAAATAGAGAATGAGGAAGGGGACTTCAAGGTCTACGGATGCCAGCAGATCTACCTCGAATCTCCAAATGCCAATTCGAGCTGGTACGCCTCACATGCACCTGGGACCAGTACCAAAATCTGCAAAAAAAGTGCAAAGTATAGTATGAATACAACTGACTCAATGTACTCTGTAAGTGTCAAGCCTAACCACGACGAGGTAGTGACGATACTATAACAAGACACCCACGTAAATAAACCTGTACGGACAGAAATATACGAGCAACATAACAAAAAATAAAGAGTTAACAAGTATTATTGGGAGATGACATGCGAAAGGGGTACAAGACACAGTAACTACAACAGGGAATGATAAAAGAAACAGTTGTCGCGCCCCATTTTCTCGCGAAAGCGGGTTTCGACATGTGACAACTTTTTTAAATGGGTACTAAAAGAGAAATGTAGCCACCTAACGATTTTTTTAAGGTGCGTTAGAGAACCTATTTGAAGTTAGCTGATTTAACTAGTATGTGTTACCAAAGATCGGGTAAGGCTTCAAGTTACCTCGAATAGAAGATGTTAGGCACTATTCGAGGTCCACAATTGTAGTTCCCAGCCAAATTTTAAACTATGCGGCATTATTTATTAGACTAAGTGATTGATCATACCAATTGAATAATAATTAAAAATGACCAACTGGTTAAACATAAACATTAATTACTAATTATACTAAGTGTCAAAGAAAGTAAAACAAATAATTTGAATGATAACAAAGAACGAAACAGTTTCAAAGACCTTAGGCAGCAATACTTATAAGTTATAAATATTAGGCATCACAAGGAACGAAGAAGTAAAGCTACTATTTGAAGGTAGGTAAAACCTTTTCTGTTATGTAATGACTATTACATAATTACCATTGGAAACATACTAAAATAAATAAAATTAAATCTAGCTATCCCCACAAATGAAATATATAAGGATGACCAGTTAAAATGTTAAAGGGGACCTAGCGTTTTATGTTTAATGGATCAACTCCCGTGTAAAGCCTGCTAAAACTTTTACAACCAAAAATTCAATGGCTATTCGGGCAATTTGTGTGTCATGTTTGTTACCCTCATTACTTACTATCTTTAAGTTGTTACCTAAAGCGCACTAGTTGATTTTAAATCGTATCTTAATAGGTCTGTTCGTCCCATTTATGTAGTCCAGGAAGCGTTGGACACTATCTAAATGGAAGTTCTAGATCCAAATAAAAGCTAAGGTTACTACATTTGATTTAGCTAAGCGTCACACAAAGCAAATAGGTAAAGACTAGTCCATATAGCATACAAGGCAAGAAATGGCTCATGTTGGCCTCCGAATTTATTAAATAATTAGTAAAATGAACAGTTATATGGGCTCTTAAAATAAACCAGGTTATTTGATATAATACTCCAGATTTGAAATAAGTTGGGGCAAATTTAAAATAGTAAGCATGCCTGATTGTTTATAAAGGCAACCCATATGCAGCGACGGATTCAGAATTTTATGGTCGTGGGTGTTGACCTTCAAGCTACTGAGACGAAAACATAAAACGAAGAAGATAAAACTAAACGAAAAAGTGAACCAAAAAAGTATTAAAAAAAGAACAAACAAAGAAGACGAACATTTGTATTGGAGAAGATGAATAAAAAATCAGTGAGAACGAGTAAGAAAAATAAGAAGCTCTAAGTTAAAACCAAGTCAAAGTAAGTCAAAGTCAACAAAGTAGTAGGAAAGTCTATAAAGAAAATACAAAAAAAAGAAAAAAGAACTTCGTAATGGTAGAAAAAGAGGACGTGAGGTCTCTAAGTTTGTGGAAAATCGAACCTGCGTTCTTGCCCTAGCATGAGGCGTTCAAATCAGGCTTCGAACCAAAGCACCCAACTACCATTTTGTTTAATGGGTGCTACTGAATTCTTATATAGATTTTATAACAAGTTTCTATATAACCATATACGGTCCGCGTCGAGATTAATGGGTGCTCGAGCACCCGGAACATTACATGTAGATCCGCCCCTGCTCATATGTCACAGGTAAAATATTACTCATTAAAAACTATAAAGACAAATGCAACAAGTATACTGGTAAAGAAAAACTTAACTAGTTTTTTCACCGAATGTAAATGTATATAATATAATTGTAGAAAGAGACTCTCTACCTTCTCACTAAAAAACTTACTCTTCCCTGTTCTTTCCCATTCACCAAATGGCCTCTCCTCCTCCTAAACCTACTCTAGACTCCACTGGCTCACAAACAATGCTCATTGATTCCCCTTAGCTACCCAAAATACAAAACCTTCTTTCCTACACGCCCTAGTCCACACCAATGCTTCCTCAAACCCTACAGTTCTTGAAAACCATAACCATAGTGACATGTCCACTGAGACATTGGAGGGTTCAGAGTATGATAACTTCATTCTCATAACTACTGACGATAAAAATAGATTGTGCCAACCTTGGCAACACTCTATTATCATCAAAGTATACGGCAAGAAAATAGGACACATTACACTCAAACAAAAACTACAACAACTATGGCAACCCACTGAGCCTCTAGCTCTCATAGACTTAGGCAATGACTTTTTCCTTATTAAATACCAACACAAAGAAAACATGTCAAAAGCATTACATGAGGGACCGTGGTTCGTGTTAGGCTACTTTCTCTCTATTAGAAGGTGGGAACCTAAGTTCCTAGCATCAAATTCGAAACTCACCTATACGGCGATTTGGGCAAGACTATCGGAGTTACCCACAGAATTCTATGACTCCCATATACTACAACAAGTGGGAAATAAACTAGGGAAACTCCTTAAGGTTGATACCTTCACCTCTTCAACGGTAAGGGGACGTTATGCCAGATTATGCATTTAAGTCCCATTGTAACAACCCCTAAAATCTCATATTTTTATAGGAACTCATCGTCAACCAATTCACTATGAGGGAGTTAACATGTTATAAGTCAGCTGTGGACGCAACCAAATCACTTGACATATCCTAATGGCAAAGAAACCAATACAAACGCCACAACATCTACAACCTTGGAGTGGAAGACTGTTACCTTTCCGAAGAAGAGACCATCCGCCCACACTAGCTCTACTAGATCCACACTACATGCACATAAACATGAAGCTGACACTCATCTCCCAGGTATGTCTACTACCTTATCTCCTTCAAAAATTATTAATATTAACACTGCCACAATTGCTAATCATAAACAAATTCCACTAACTAATAAATATGATCAACTCGATACTACCTTCAACCAAAGTGACACAACCTTACACCAAACGTTGGATGGCCTAATGATAAGCCCACTAAAAGAGGTAGAAGCCCAATTCAAAAAATCTTAACACTAAAAATGGGTCACTTGCTAAGACCATACCCACTTATGCCCCAACTAACCGCCTTCTCCACCCCTCATTAGATATTTACCCTACTTCACCACAACCTAGGGTAAGTAGTAGTTCCCTGGACACTAATCATCCCTCACAAATAACACGTCAGACATGCCGCCCCCATCACCCTATAGGAATCCTTCTCACATGTACGATCACCCTTCTATTGTTAGCCCATCTAATATCACACTAAACCGTCCCCATTCACCCCCTCACTCCCAGCCCATTAACCTTACCCCCTTAGATACTCAACCCAACTCCCAAACCAATCCGGCATCCCAGAGCCCACGTGCCCAACCCAATTCACTTACGCATACCAATCAATCACAAACATCACCGCCCTTCCCAGCCACTGGAAACCACACTCCTACACACAATCAATCATTACAAAACTCCTCACCATCACTAACTTTGACAAAAAACATTCCCAGAAACTCAGAATATAACCATGCAGAGATCTCTAACTCCTCACTTTCCTCTACGCACTCAAAACTCTCGACCATCTCTGAAGGCCCATCTCCAACCTTCTCAATTATAGTCAACAATCAAGAAATCATAGTCCACATCCAGAACCCACACGACCTAGCTCAAATCATAACGGAGGGGATGACCATTCTCAATTGTCCTCCCGAGGTGACCAAGTTCTTGAACAAACTGAGACCCCCAGTGAATCCAGAAGCGGGGAAATTTGCGGTAGTCATCACTCCAACACTATGAGGGAAAGCACCAACAGTACCCTCAGCGACTCAAGCTCAGGAAAAGACATTGCCAGCCCCACCACCCCCATATCGTAATAGATCAATGAACTTCATCATCTGGAACTGTAGGGGTGCCCAATCCCCTGAATTTAGAAGAAATTTCAGATCTCTCCTCAACTACTATCAGCCACCACTGGTAGTACTACTAGAAACTCATGTTCAAGATCACCATTCCCTCCAGCTTGACTTTTCTTTCACCCACCTCTCTCAAGCATCGACAGATGGTCAAGCAGGTGGTATTGTAGTTCTTTGGAATGATCATTCTGTACAAGTCTCCGAAATTATGGTTACAAACCAAGAGGTCCACTGCATGCTACAGGTATGCCCCAATGGAACTCCTTTTCTATTTTCTGCAGTATATGCACGTAATAATATGGGCTCTAGACAATTACTGTGGCAAAACCTAAAAACTATAGCTGATAGTTATAAGGGCCCATGGCTTGTGGGTGGTGATTTTAACGATATTATTTACTCACACGAAAAATATGGTGGTAAATCAATAAATAATACTAGGGCTAATAATATGTTACATTGTGTTAACTATTGTAACCTCCTAGATTTAGGTTTTTCCGGCAGAAAATACACTTGGACTAACAAAAGAAGATGAGGTGCATTAATTTTAGAACGCTTAGATCGAATAGTAGCCAATGATGCATGGCTTCATCTATACCCAGAAGCTCATGTCCACCACTTACCTAGAACCCACTCGGATCACTGTCCACTTCTCTTATCACTGGTTAAACGTACACATAAAAAAGCACGGTATTCCGCTTTGAAACTATGTGGTTACCCCATCCTGAATTCCCTAGACTAGTAAAACACGTTTGGCACCCTAATCCCCCTATTGTGGAAGCCATCGCTGACTTTACAAAAATAATTCAACAATGGAATAAAAATTCCTTCGGTAATTTTTTTCATAGGAAAAATAATATTACAGCTAGATTAGACGAAATTCAAAAGTCCATTCACTACCCTACAAGTAATTTCTTACATAATTTAGAACATGAATTAATGACTCAATATAATCATATTTTAAAACTTGAAGAGGATTTCTGGAAACTAAAATCTCGTGTTAATTGGCCTAACGAGGGTGACGCAAACACAAAATTTTTTCATTTATCTACACTCAAAAGTAGACGACGTAATAAGATTCATGCTTTAAAAGACTCTAACGGAGAATGGATCACTGACAACAATATGCTCCAACTAATTGCACTCAATTACTATACAGATTTATACACAACCTCACATTCCCATTCTCAATACAACTACCAAACTCACTACTCAAATCCATTATCCCTTGTCGACTTGGACCTATTATCCGAACCTCTTACAAACTCTGAGATTTACAATGCAGTACACTCATTCAAGCCTTGCAAATCCCCAGGTCCAGATGGACTCCATCCACTTTTTTATAAAAAAATTTGGCATAATATAAACCAATCACTTATCACCTTTTTCCATTATATATTTGATCAAGGCCGTATTCCCCCAGAAATAAATAGTACCTATGTTTTCTTAATTCCTAAGGTCAAGAGTCCAACCAATATGTCTCAATTTCGACCTATTAGTCTATGGAATACTCTATATAAAATAATTACTAAACTAATTGTAAATCGACTTAAACCTCTCATTTCAAAGCTCATTAGTCCCACCAAACTGCTTTTCAAATAGGCAAAAGGGCTTCAGATAATGTTCTTATAGTCCAAGAGTTAATCCACCACCTACAATTCTCTAAGGCAAAACGCCATAAGATGCTCATTAAAATAGACCTAGCAAAAGCCTTTGATAAAATAAAATGGAGCTTCATTAAGAAATTCTTACACTACTTCCATCTTCCCCGTAAATTCATCTCACTCATTATGTCTTGTGTCTCCACCACATCCACCTCTATCCTTTTTAATGGAAACCCTACCAAATTCTTCCACCCTACCGTGGCTTAAGGCAAAGTGACCTTCTCTCCACGTATCTATTTATATTATGTATGGAACTACTTTCTACTAAAATTAACAATGTTGTGGACTACACCATTTGGAAGCCCATCTCTTTGAATAAGGAAGGTCCCCAAATTTTTCATCTTTTTTTCACCGATGACATTATCTTGGCCTCCCATATTAAAATAGCCAGTTGTCATAAAATTATTGATATCCTCACTCTCTTCACCACTCAATCAGGGCAAGAACTAAATTTTGCAAAATCAAAAATTTTCTTCTCAAAGAATACACCTCAAGCTGACAAAAATTTTGTTCTATCTTGCTTTAGCATGCCGGAGGGACCATCCTTTGGGAAATATCTAGGTTTTCTTATTTTCACAGTAAAACCTCTAAAAAAGACTACCAATTCCTTTTGGATAATTTTAAAACTAGGCTAGCAGGTTGGAAAACCAACCATCTCTCCATGGCTGGCCGAGCTACATTAATAAAATCTACACTCAACACTGTTAGTAACCATGTCATGCAAATTATTGGACTACCCTCTTACATCATCAACCAACTAGAAAGTTACCAAAAAAAATTTTTATGGGGTCAATTGCTCAAAAAAGGAAATTACATATTCTCTCTTGGGAAAAAGTCACCACACCTAAGGATCATGGAGGGCTTGGAATACAAAAAATTAGTTGTAAAAATGAAGCCCTACTTGCTAGTACAGCTTGGCGCCTATTTCACAACCCCTCCTCATCCGGGGCATCTCTACTAGTCTCCAAATACATTAAACCATACAGATCTACCACCTCAAAAACTTCTACCGTATGGAGACATCTAATGAGGGGATGGCACACTTGTCAACTTGGCCTTCAATGGCAAGTCACCAATGGTACAAACATTAACTTCTGGCATGATAGTTGGATTGCACCAAATAGTAGCATTAGAAGCCTCATCTACAGGCCTCTTAACAAAAATAAAATCAACATTACAGTCAATAAGTGACTCAACCTCTATAACGTCAAGGATTCACCTATATCTTTTATCTTTCCTAACAACATTAGTCAAATAATTAATAGTTTTATACTTCACACTTTGATACCCAACCTAACCACATTACGTGGGGTTTAACTCACACGGGACAATTCTCTGTTAGCTCGTGCTATTGAGCCATTACCCAACAATTTGTACACAACAACATACATGGATGGATTTGGAAACTACAAGTAACTTCTAAAATTAAACACTTCCTATGGCTAGCTAGTCACAATAGACTACCCACAAAAGCGTACCTCAACAAACTAGGGATTAATATATCCACTACTTGCCCACATTATCCCATGGAAGTCGAATCCATTGAACACATACTCCTCACATGCACTCAAGCAACTTACTGTTGGAAACAACTACACCTACTCTAATAAACTCAATCATTGTTGACAACACATCCACTAACCCTTAGCTTAAACAAATTATTTGCAACAAAAAAAAATACGGACCCCGACATCCCACCTCTCACCTCTCACCTTTCCACCTTTCTACTTCCTAACCAACACAACAACAACCCGACATCCCACCTCTCACCTTTCCATTTATGTGAAATGGCAACCTCCAAAAATGGGCACCTTCACCCTAAACACAGATGGAGCCTTTCAAAACAATAACATGCAAGCCGGATTTGGAGGAGTATTCAGAAACCACCTAGGTCATTGGATCATGGGGTATGTGGAGAACTACTCTGCCAAGAACGTCATTGAAACTGAATTAATGGTACTATTACGAGGACTCCAACTCGCTGCAAGTCATCAATTAACTCCATTGTCAATCCAAATGGATGCCAAGCAGGTAGTCACTATGCTCCATAGCACAACTACACAAGACTCACCGTTGTTACATGATTGCAGATGCTTGATCCACCAATTGCCTAGCACGGAAGTCGTCCACATATACATGGAGAAACATATGGTTGCAGATAGTTTGGTTTTTTTGGATCACAACTAACGGGAAGCAATATCACTTTTTTGGCACATCCGCCACCGTTCACTATCCATCTATTTAATCAGGATCAACAATGCCATCTAAGGCCCAGGATAATCCCAGCCACCCAAGCAGCACAAAACCATAAGGATCATTGGCTTCACCATGTATGGGAGCACCATCCACGAGCAACACAACTCACAGGCCGTCTTCTTCATGGAATACACACTACTCATTTTGTAAACCTAGTACTAATATCACTAAGCACAATAGTGCACCCCCCTTCTAGCTCCNAAAAAAAAAAAAAAAAAAAAAACTTAACTAAATGATAAGGCCAAACCGCCAAAACATTTGCAAAGCTAACCTCAGATTAAAACCAACATAAAAGAAAACTCCAGATTTTAAATATGCTTATGGAAAAGGGAATGAGTTAAGAACGAAATACAAATAGTTGCAGATCAACTTCAGAATGGAATTAGATTTTTCCACAAACAGATTGTCGACTTCATTTGCCTTTGATTCCTAAAGACAGGATCTCTAGCAATTAACTAAGGTTCTTTAATCATTCAACCTAAACAAAGGATAGTTATAACAGGGCTTCAAACATTGCAGGTTATTGATTGCGAGTTGTCTAGATTAGTCTTTTATAGGCATGTTAATATCCTATTGATATGCTCCTAGACAATTAACAATTAATCGCTTATGGCAGGTAACATGTTTAAGCACACCGGATTGTGCACATACAGAGGTTAAGAGACGTACCTGTGCTTTAACTTTGTGCATTTTAAAGGAATGCCGCACGACATTCAGCATAACCAAGTGTGAATAACACGCAAAAGAAGGTANGTGGACTTTGTTTCTGTTGAGCCGGTTATCCAATTTGCATCACTATATCCTTCGATAACCGCAGGATATTTATTGTAGTGCAAAGCGTAATCTTGGGTATATTCCAAATATCCCAGAACTCGTTTCATTGCCACCCAGTGATGTTTGTTGGGATTATTTGTGAATCGACTAAGTTTACTTATTGCACAAGCTATATCAGGACGTGTACAATTCATGATATACATTAAGCTTCCCAGTACACGAGCATAATCCAATTGAGACGTACTTTTACTTTTATTCTTTACAAGATAATGGTTTAAGTCAATTGGAGTTTTTGCACTTCTAAATTCCAAGTATTTGAATTTTTCAAGTACCATTTTCACGTAATGTGATTGGGACAAAGCCAGACCCTGAGGAGTCCTCTGGATTTTAATTCCTAGAATTACATCGGCCACTCCTAAGTCTTTCATATCAAACTTACTAGCAAGCATTTGCTTAGTAGCTTGAATGTCGGCAATGTCTTTGCTCATTATTAGCATATCATCAACATATAAGCAAATAATGACGATATGATTTGGAACGTTCTTAATGTAAACACATTTATCACATTCATTAATCTTAAAGCCATTTGACAACATTGTTTGGTCAAATTTTGCGTGCCATTGCTTGGGTGCTTGTTTTAGTCCATAAAGGGACTTAACAAGTCGGCACACCTTCTTTTCTTTTCCCGGAACCACAAACCCTTCAGGTTGGTTCATGTAAATTTCTTCTTCCAAATCACCATTTAAGAAGGCCGTTTTTACATCCATTTGATGGATTTGAAGACTATACAAGGCAGCTAACGCTATTAGCATCCGAATGGATGTAATTCTCGTTACCGGCGAGTATGTGTCAAAATAGTCAAGACCTTCTCTCTGTCTAAATCCTTTGACAACAAGTCTTGCCTTGTATTTTTCAATAGTGCCATCGTTTTTTATTTTCTTCTTGAAAATCCATTTAGAACCCAAAGTTTTGTTACCTGGAGGAAGATCAACCAGCTCCCAAGTGTGGTTGCTCAATATGGATTCTATTTCACTATTGACAGCCTCTTTCCAATATTGTGCTTCTGAGGAAGACATTGCTTCCTTGAAGGTTCGAGGCTCATTTTCTAGCAGAAAAGTCAGAAAATCTGGACCGAATGAAGTAGATGTCCTTTGACGTTTACTTCTTCTCGGATTTTCCTCATTAGGCATACCATCTGTTGTTACCTCCCGAGGTCGTTTTGACTTTTGGTAGGACGATTCACTTTCCTTTTTATACGGATATATAGTTTCAAAGAATTCAGCATTGTCTGATTCTATTATCGTATTAACATGGATCTCAGGATTTTCTGATTTATGAACCAGAAACCGATATGCCTTGCTATTGGTTACATATCCAATAAATACACAATCAACCGTTTTTGAACCTATCTTCACCCTTTTAGGCTTAGGAACTTGTACTTTAGCTAAACACCCCCACACTTTGAAGTATTTCAAGCTGGGTTTCCTTTCTTTCCATTTTTCGTACGGGATGGACTTTGTTTTACTGTGGGGTACACGGTTGATTATTCGATTTGCTGTAAGTATAGCTTCCCCCCACAAGTTCTGTGGTAAACCAGAACTTATTAACAAGGCATTCATCATCTCCTTTAATGTTCGATTCTTTCTTTCCGCAATTCCGTTAGATTGAGGAGAGTACGGGGCAGTTGTTTGGTGAATAATGCCATTTTCCAAACATATTTGTTCAAAAGGAGATTCATATTCTCCACCCCTATCACTTCTTATCATTTTGATCTTTTTGTTAAGTTGTGTTTCAACTTCATTCTTGTATTGCTTGAATGCATCAATTGCTTCATCTTTACTACTAAGTAAGTAAACATAGCAATATCTCGTACTATCGTCAATAAAAGTGATGAAGTACTTTTTCCCATTGCGAGATGGCGTTGATTTCCTGTCGCAAATATCTGTGTGAATTAAATCTAAAGGACTTGAATTATTTTCGACAGACTTATATGGATGCTTAGCATACTTTGATTCCACACATATTTGACATTTTGAG
>ML418522.1:716-15940 GCA_005239525.1 Nicotiana knightiana | reverse complement strand
TTTTTTTTTTTTTTTTTTTTTAAGAAACACACCAAAAGTAGTATACAACAGATTGAATGTATGACAGTAGGATTTTTAAAATTGACGGCAGCGAATATTAATAATTTTGGTTAGCATTAATGTCATTACTAATCTTGACCAAACATATGACGATTACTTTGTGAATAATCGAATACCGTTTTTTTTTATGCTTCTTTCTTATCTTCTAAAAATTGTTAGTATCTTTTATCTTTTTATTGATATTTTTGTTAGATTTAATCAATAACTCTTGAAGACTTTTCATACGCTAAAACTTAGGGGTTTGTCATTCATGACATTAACGGTCTATATGTGACTGCTGTTTAAATGAGGAAACACAAAATACAAGTCTCTTCTGCACCATTTGGATTTGCTTTGAAAAAATAAAAAGAATTTATTTTAGTCTTACTTTTCAAAAGATAATTGTGCGCGCTTGAATTCAATCTGGAAGAATTAGTTTCGGCAATTTGATGTGTTTACATTGGTGTTATAGCTTTTTAAAATTAGAGTATTGTAGGCACTCTTATATGGTTAATTGAAAATTACAAGAAACTATATTTTTCTCAAAATAGCCGAAAAATGATCCTTTTTGGCAATATGGACAGAACGGAGAGAAAAGAAAGAGGAAAAAGTCCAGTCAGAAGGTTCAAACATTCAATAAGAAAAAAGAAATATTTCAGTTGAAAAATGAGGAGAGCTAAAAGAAAAAGAAAGAAGCTGAAATCAAACACGTTTCATGATTTTTTAGAGCAGTCCATTGAATTTGGGTTTAGTTTTAAAACCATCTAGAAATACTTTTCTTTATTGTGAAGATATGAAGTCGACAAATTCTTTATTATAAAATTGTACACAGTCGAAACCAAGTTCGTATATTGTATGACCAGTCGAGATCAAAACGTGACAGGTCAGAGTTCGACCTCGGATTATATCGAATCCAGGAGCGAAGTTAAATCGTTGAGCTCGTGACTCCGAGACCGAACAAGATCGAGGGAACTTTGTCGAGCCAAATAACGGAATGCCGAAATATCTGCAATCAGTTGGAGATCACGGAAGAAATCTTGGCATGTATCAAGGAGAGGCCGATTAATTAGCAAATCACGAGATTTTTACCTTTTATAAAATTATATCAAGAGTAGGGCTCCCCTACTATATAAAGGGAGGTCTGATCATTTGTAAAACACATTGTAACACGCATCAAAGAAGCAATATATTGATCATTTCTAGTTCTTATTATCTTGTTAACTTGTTCTGTCATCGATTGAGGCATTTCTTAATTCGAGGGTGACCAACCTTCAAGGCTAAGACTGTTTAATTTGTGTGGTTTGCATTTATTTTCTTGTCATTTATTTCAATAGTAATCTGTTCTTCCAATTTGTATCAAGTTATATCACATATCCTTAAAACCGCGTATAGATTCAATTGTTATTCGATTTTAGGGTAAACAGTTTGGAGCCCACCATAAGGCTAAAGATAATAGTGATTATTTGATACAAATCTCTATAACACATACTGCTTTACACTTGCTCTTTGAAGAGTCTTTGATTCCAGGCTAATATACAAAAATGTCAAATTCTCAATCAGCAACTCTGCACATTGACAATGAGTCCGGTCACCAAGACGAAAATAACAACATAGCACCCAGTAAGTAGATACCACATGCTGATCCCGCAAGAATTCCGATCGTAGATCCGATTGATGCAAATTCACATGTGGTTATAGATGCACACTTGCCCACTAACCTCGAAAATAGCATTCGTGGTGGAGCCCGATCGGCAACTCGAAACACATAAAATGTTGAAAGGGGCAGGATCAGTCTATGAGTGATCTTCAAAATGTTGTAGGCATAACAGGTGGCAATAGCCCAGTTACAAAACCAAAACCGTACAACAAGAAGGGTTGAGCCCGATCCTCCCCGGAAAGTCACCCGCAGGGATCAACCGGTCACAGAAAGGTCGACCGAAAACGAATCGGGGGCTAACCCCAAGAGTATAAAGAAGCTTGAGGGATTGACGAAACATATAGAATCAGGGGAGAAGAAGCTCAAGGCCAACGATCAAAAGGTGGAAACCTACAATTCCATGGTAGATCAAATACCAGGAGCACCGCCGATATTGAAAGTCCTGGATTCCAAGAAGTTCGTGCAAATACCCTTTCCCCTGAGCCCGGCTCCAAAACCGATCCCAAAGAAGTTCTGTATGCCCGAGATTCCTAAGTACAACGGAACGACCGATCTGAACGAACATGTCACCTCTTACACATGTGCCATCAAAGAGAATCATCTAAAGGATGATGAAATCGAATCCGTATTATTAAAGAAATTCGGAGAGACCCTGTCAAAGGGAGCCATGATATGGTATCACAATTTACCACCTAATTCTATTGACTCTTTTGGTATGCTTGTAGATTCTTTTGTAAAGGCACACTCCGGATCCATCAAGGTCAAAACCAGGAAGTTGGACCTTTTCAAGGTAAGACAGAAGGACAATGAAATTCTCAGAGAATTCGTATCTCGATTCCAAATGGAACGGATGTACCTACCACCGGTCACTGATGATTGGGTCGTTCAAGCCTTTACCCAAGGGCTCAATGTTCGAAGCTCGGTGGCTTCAGAACAGTTGAAACAGAATATGATAGAGTATCCAGCTGTTACTCGGGCCGATGTGCATAATCGGTATCAATAAAAAAAATCAGGGTCGAAGATGATCAACTTGGGGCTCATTTCGGGTCCCTTTATCCTATCAGACCCGACGATAGAACCAAGAGAGATATTGACCGGGAACCAAGGTCGAACAGAGATCGGTATCAACCATATAGACGAGACCAGAAAGGCAACGAGTCTGGGCAAAATTCCATGAGAAACGAAAGGATAAATGATCGAGGTTAGAATAGTAGGGGAGTTATGACAAAAAACGGCTTCCATAGGTCCATCGGGCCCAAAGACGCACCAAGGCTATTAGAATACAACATTAATGTCGATGATTCCGCCATTGTATCAGCTATTGGACGCATCAAAGATACCAAATGACCTCAAACTCTACAGACCGATCCAACCCAAAGGGATCCTAACCAGATATGCAAATATCATGGCACTCGCGGTCACAGAATCGAAGATTGTAGACAACTGAGATAGGAAGTATCTATTCAACAATGGACACCTTCGAGAATTCTTGGGCAACTGAGCCAAGAATCACTTCAGGAACATGGATGCTAACAAACAGGCAGAACAAGAAGAACCTCAGCACGACATCAACATGATCATCGGCGGGGTTGATATCCCACAACGGACGATGTTGAAACGCACCAAGGTATCGATCATTAGGGAAAAATGGACTCGAGACTACTTACCGGAAGGAACTTTATCTTCAACGACGAGGACGTAGAAGGGATCGTACAACCCCGCAATGACGCACTAGTATATCTGTACTCGTGAATACAATTCGAGTTAAACGTGTGTTAATTGATCCAGGTAGTTCAGCCAAAATCATTCGATCAAGGGTCGTGGAGCAGCTTGGTGTACAAGGCCAAATCGTATCCGCATTCCGAGTCCTTAATGGATTCAACATGTCATGTGAAACCACTAAAGAGGAAATAACATTACTAGTAAATGCCGCCGGTCACTAGGTGTTAAAATTCCCGACGCAAGGAGGGATTAAGACGATCTACGGGGAACAACCGACCGAAAAATAGATGTTTGCAGTCGGTGAAGTGATTCCGATATCAACACTTACAACATCAAAGGAACTAGGGTCGGAGGCAAAACAAGAGGCCAAATAGCAACCACCGATGTCAGCCTCAACCCAACAAGATAAGCAATGGACTGACGAAGACGGCGATTACGGCGTCCCCCGATCCTTTATAGTCCCCGATGAATCCGACGCTACCAAATCAATGGTCGAAGAGCGGGAGCAGGTCATACTTATCGAACATCTGCCCGATCGGAAGGTATACTTGGGCACGGGGTTAACTCCCGAGCTCGGGAAAAATTTATTCAGTTTCTTATAGCTAACGTGGATTGTTTTGCTTGGTACCATCTCGACATGATAGGGATCCCACCAGAGATCATGACTCACAAGCTTAACCTGGACCCAAAATTCCATCCGGTCAAGCAGAAAAGGAGACCCCAGTCCGTGATCAAACACGCTTTCATCAAGGATGAGGTAACTTAAATCCTTAAAATAGGGTCCATCCGAGAAGTCAAATACCTGGAATGCTTAGCAAACGTAGTAGTAGTCCCTAAAAAAGGGAATAAACTGAGAATGTTTGTGGATTATAAAGATTAAAATAAGGCATGCCCCAAAGACTCTTTCCCTTTGCCTAACGTCGATCGCATGATCGATGCCACGACCGGCCACGAGATCCTCAGTTTTCTCGATGCTTACTCCGGGTACAACCAAATACGAATGAACACGAATGATCAAGAAAAGACTTCTTTCATCACTAAGTATGGCACATACTGCTATAACATGATGCCGTTTGGGTTAAAAAATGCCGGTGCCACTTACCAACACCTAGTAAACCGGATATTCAAAGAAAAATTAGGGAAATCCAGGAAAGTTTACATTGACGATATGTTAGTTAAGTCTATGCGAGTAGAGGACCATTTAAAGCATTTGCAGGAAACCTTCAGCATATTGAAGAAGTACAACATGAAGCCGAATCCGAAAAATGTGCATTCATAGTCAGATCAGTTAAATTTCTCGGGTTCATGGTATCCAACTGAGGAATCGAGATCAACCCAGACAAGATCAAAGCTATCAAAGATATCACGGTAGTGGACAACGTGAAGGTCGTGCAACGGCTAAACGGGCGCACTTCCGCCCTGGGGCGATTCATATCAAGGTCCTCCGATAAGAGCCACAAATTTTTCTCATTAATGAAGAATAAAAACAACTTCACATGGACCTGGGAATGCCAACGGGCCTTGGAAGAACTTAAGTGATATCTATCGAGCCCACCACTGCTTCACACGCTAAGGACAAACAAACAACTGTACTTGCATTTGACAGTATCGGAAATAGCGGTAAGTGGAGTCCTGGTTCGGGAAGAACAAGGTACGGAATTTCCATTTATTATGTTAGCAGGTCCTTCGATGAGGCTGAAACTAGATATCCTCACCTAGAAAAATTAGTGCTCGCTCTACTAAGCGCCTCTAGGAAACTGAAACCATATTTTCAGTGCCATCCCATATATGTTGTGACCACTTACCTATTAAGAAATATAATGCATAAACCCGAACTCTCAGGACGATTAGCCAAATGGGCCGTATAAATAAGTGGGGTACGATATTGAGTATCGACCCCGAATAACCATTAAGTCTCAAATTTTGGCAGATTTCGTGGCCGACTTTATGTCGTCCCTGATATCCGAGGTCGAAATGGAGTTGGTAAACTTGGGGACGTCCTCGAGAATATGGACCCTCTTTACGGATGGTACCTCGAGCACAAAAGTGTCTGGACTTGGCATAGTACTGAAGTCACCCACGGGCAATATAGTTAGACAATCCATTAGAACCGTGAAATTGACTAACAACGAGGCCGAATATGAGGCCATGATTGCAGGTCTCAAACTGGCCAAAATCTTGGGGGCGGAGGTGATCGAAGCTAAATGTGACTCCCTCCTCGTGGTAATCTAAGTTAGTGGAACGTTCAAAGCCAGAGAAGAATGAATGAAAAAGTACCTAGATAAGTAGTAGGTAGCATTACATCGATTCAAAGAGTGGACTTTGCAGCATGTACCTCGAGATCAAAATAGCGAGGCCGATGCCCTTGTAAAACTTAGGGTCGTCGGTCAAAGATGACGAGCTCAACTCTGGGGCAGTCGTACAGTTCATGAGATCGGTAGTAGAAGAGGGTCACGCTGAAGTAAACTCAACGAGCCTAACTTGGGATCGGAGAAATAAATATGTAGAATATTTGAAGACCGGGAAACTACCCTCAGATCCATAAGAATCGATATCCCTACGCATGAAAGCAGCCCGATTCAGCTTATTCGAGGAGGGAACCTTGTTTAGAAGAATGTTCGATGGCCCTATAGAAATATGTCTTGGACCGGGATATACCGAGTACGTTTTGAGGGAAGTCCACGAGTGCACCCACGAAAATCATTCAGGCGTCGAATCATTGGTTCAAAAGGTAATCAGAGCCGACTATTGCTGGATTGACATGGAAAAAGATGCGAAGGAGTTTGTACAAAAATGTGACAAATGCTAAATACATGCTCTGATGATTCACCAACCCGGGGAACTGCTGTATTCGGTCTTGTCACCATGGAAATTCATGAAGTGCGTAATGGACATCGTCGACCCCCTTCCATGGGCACCGAGTAAGGCTCAATTTATCTTGTTTATGATTGATATTTTTCTAAATGGATTGAAGCACAGGTGTATGAGAAGGTCAGGGAAAAGGAAGTCATCGACTTTATTTGGGACCACATAATATGTCAGTTTGGAATGCCATCTGAAATTGTATATGACAACGGGAAAAAATTTATCCGCAGCAAAGCGACCAAGTTTCTCGAAGACCACAGGATCAAAATAATCTTACCGACACCTTCTCACCCTAGTAAGAATGGACAAGCTGAATCGACCAACAAAACCATACTCCAAAACCTTAAGAAAAGGTTAATCGATGCCAAAGGAAAATGGAAGGAGATCCTACCCGAAGTCCTTTGGCCATATCGTATGACCTCGAAGTCCAACAACTGGGCCACTCCGTTCTTATTGGTTTACGGTGCTGAAGCTCTAATAACGATCGAAGTAGGGAAACCAAGTATCAGATTCTGATATGCAACAAAGGAATCAAATGATGAGGCCATGAATACAAGCATGAAGCTATTAGATGAAGGCGTGAAACCGCCCTTGTTCGATTGACTGCCCAAAATCAACGGATCGAAAGGTATTACAATCGAAGATCCAAAGTTCGATACTTCAACGTCGGGGACTTAGTGCTAAGCAAGGTCACATTGAACACCAGAAACCCGAACGAGGGAAAGTTGGGGATGAACTGGGAAGGGCCATATCATATCATCGAGATGACCGGAAAATGATCCTACAAGCTTGGGACGATGAATGGCGAACAACTACCGAGCAATTGGAATGTAACGCACCTACAATGATATTACTGCTAAGGTACGACCCCATTCGTTTTCTTTTGTTTATATCTCGGACTAACTCTTTCAGGTAATTGACGAAGAAAAGTACGAAATTTTAGGTCCGAAAGCACGAGTTGCACTCTTTTTCCCTTGAACCGGTTTTGTCCCAAATGGGTTTTTCGGCAAGGTTTTTAGCGAGGCAACAAGTAAATCGTGCTAACTTAGAATCGAAGGTTGGCAACGGAACGGTAACAACAATCAAAATAGTATTCGGGTCCTTACTTCGATCAACCTCGAACACTGGAGAGGGGGGGCATTACCCTCCAGTATCAACTTTAGCATGAAAAGGGATTTCAGAATTCAAGGGTCTTGATAGATAGGATTCAATGTAAGGGACAAACAATCAAATGAACCGTGCCCACGTAGATTTCTCGAGTCCTGTCACAAAGCATATGCACATACATCTTTATTGTGCACAAGAATAAAAAGAAGTCTCTTCCTTGCAATCATCTTGTATTTTAATTTCTTCTTTACATTCCTTAAATAATTTCCTACTTATGATCCCCTAAAGGTTACGAGCCCAAGAACCATTTTTAACCAGAGTTCGAATGACCACTCTCTCACTCGGGGATTGTCGTCCGAAAACAAACTCAGACAGCCCAAACTACTAAGACCTCGAGGGCATAAGACCTATTAAGTAAACCCCGAATTTTAAATGCCTCGGCCACCCTCACTGGGGGACTGTTATCTTGGGCAAGCCCGAATAACCGGGGAAATCAAGTCCAATGGGCGGCTCCCGAACTAAAAGGATACAACCACTTTAACACAGCTCCGAGACCCATAACAAAAACTAGGTCTTCAAAAAAGAAAATTTTCCATAACCGGTTCTAAAGGCTACCCTTGGTAAACCATAATCTCAGCTGCTTACTTTGAGAGGAAGTTTCCGGTAGCACCAAACCCCAAAGAATTCCTTAAGACAGACTAATGTAAAGGCAAGGTTTGTTTGAACCTTTGAACATAACCTGATTATTTCGTGCTAAGGCATTTTGATCTTTGTGAATACAAATAAGGAAGCAAAGGCAAAAAACCGAAAGCCGAGAAAAGGAAAGAAAGCCTTATATATATATATATATATATATATATATATATATATATATATATATATATATTCATAACAAAATTCTTTTTACAAGGGCCAAACAACCCGATAATTTTTCTTACAAAGGCTGAACGGCCTCAACAAAAATGCAAAAAACAAAAACATCTAAGGGCCTAAGTGGCCTGGCCCCATTCGGAGGTAGCATCTTCACCCTCGGGACCTTCCTCACCTTCGGACTCGCTTAAGCCCTCAGAATCCTCCTCGAGATAAGCCAGCTTCCGGGCCCTGGATTCACATATCTTGGCATTCTCGATTTCAACCAATATGTCAAAGTTCTGAGCATGGACTCCTTCGAGGGATTCCCTTCGATATTTCCACCTTGCATGTTTTAACATGTTTTTAGCTTGCTCCTGAATCGCCTCGACATCAACCTTGAACTGGGCCACTTTATCATTGGCCTCGATCTTGGCCACGGCCACCTCTGACTTGGCCGCCTCAAGCTCCTTGGCCTGGTTCTCTTGACCAGAGACAACCGAGTTCAGCTAAGATTGGAGCTCCTCGATCGTCTTGGCCTACACCAAGGTTTTTTCTTTTGCATCTCAGAGCTGAACCTCAGTCGAAGCCAGTTGTTCTCGGGCAGTCTCCTTCTCTGAAGCCAGGCAATCCATATTCTTCTTCCACTCCTCAGCCTCGGCTTTGACCGTATCCATCTCCCCACGAAGCTGTTGTATATGGTCAAGATTCTTTTGAACCTGCGGGTTCGGACTATTAGACGTTGATTTTGACTCATCATCAATAACTTCTAAAACTATCCTTACCTGCTCGGCCAGGTCGGCATGCTCCTTCCGAACCACTTCAAGCTCAGCTTGAGATTTTTTCACTAAGGAGCTTGTAAGCATCCTTATTCTTAGTAAGCTCCCGAAGCTCGGCCTCGTGGAGCTTGAAATCCTCCCGGTGTTGGAGAAAGACCTCATGATGAAGCACCGAGGCCTAAAAGCACAAAGGAAAATTTTACAGTTGTTCATGATTAAATCTAAGTACACAATGAAAGGGTATTTGAAATTAACCGATTCAGTGCCTGTTGAGCTTCGTTGAATAGGCATGGCGCTTCCACCTCGTTAATTCTAGCTTTATCCTCTTTGGTCACCAAGCACTGAAGTTAACTAGCAATACCTACCGGAGCAGAGAGAACACAGACTTCCTCTAGAATGGACATAAAAATTGCTCGTCTCCTAGTAGGATAAACACTCGGAGCAGGGAACTGATTCACTAATTTTGGGCTCGAAGAAGAACCTCCAGCTCCCGGGGACGGTATCTTCTTTAGTACCCGTAAGTCACCCAACCTGGTGATGTTTTCTGAAGCAGTTGAATTTAGTCTATCGAAGAAATTGAGGAAAGAGTCTGTTGCTCCTTGGGCCCCTTCGCGTAGGTTATCTTTCAATGTCTAAGCTTCGTTTATCATAGAATCGGTAAATGAAGGTGACCTAGATAGATCGATCACCCAATCGAATTCTTAGGCACATTATCTTCTGGCCAAGAAGCACCAGCCACAATCTCTTTTTCGACCATCCTTGCTCGGGGCGAAGCTTTCTCGACCCTCCCATGTTCGGAGGCTTCATCCACAACTTCTTCTACGCCCTCCATGGCTTAAGGCAGTTCCGAACCGCTTCTCACGTGGGCCACCAGTTTAGATTCTTCTTCTTCATCTTATTCGGACTCATACCTCAACCGACAGAGTAAGTCCGACGAGAGTTCTCAGGCGCTGAAATTCTTAAGTTTGCGCACCAGCCACTTCCCCCGTATTTTCTTTTCAGGTCTCGAGCAACTCAGAGCTTTTATTCTCTTCTTTTCTTTATCTTGCTTCGGAATAGGAAGATCAGCAAATATGTCATCATCGCCAGATGAAGGCCTCATCTCGACATCCTTCCCAAGGCCTACAAAGGAAAATACATGAGCAAACTCGAAAAGAAATCCAAATAATGTCAGTTCTAGGAAAGAATCTTACCGTGAGAATAGGCCTCCCATCGGCCCTTTGAGAGTTCTGCCACACACACTCGGAATAGGGTTTTTGTGATACAATGCCCTCGACCCATTCATTCAGTCGGGGAACTGCATCTGGCATCCGAGCAACAGCTGCACCACGAAGCGTCAGTTAGATGAGAGGAAAGGGAAAAGCAACAAACAAGAAAGATGAGATTATACTTACGTTTCATGTTCCATTTCTCGGGAAATTGCATTTCTTCAGCCAGGATTAGATCCGAGATCTTCACTCGAACAAACCGACCTAACCAGCCTCGGTCTCGGTCCTCGTTTATGCTCGAGAATGAGGCCTTAGTGGCCCGGCGGGCAAGCTTTATCAATCCCCCTCGATAAAGTTGGGGACTGTACAGACGCATGAGATGATCAATGGTGAAGGGGCACTTGTCGATTTTGCTTACAAAAAAACGAAGGAGAATCACTATCCTCTAAAATGAGGGATGGATTTGACCAAGGGTCACCTCGTACCTCTTACAGAAGGCGATAATGACTCGGTCTAGAGGTCCCAACGTAAAGGGATAAGTGTAAACACTTAAAAAGCCCTCCACGTGGGTAGTGATTGACTCCTCGGGCATAGGCACCACCACGAGTTTACCAGCCCAATTACAGTCTTTCTTGACTTTAGGGAGGAGATCGTCAGTGATGAAACATATATACCCCGAGGTCGGCTTGCATCGACCCAGTACGGAAGGGGTTTTCTCGATCTTGAAGTCGGCCTCGGTTGGGCACCCCGTAGGAACGAACATAGTTGAAGGGGGTTCCGGTGTCTTTTCCTTGACAACAGTGGACAGTTTCTTCTTCAGACGGTCTCGAGGAAGAGGGAGTTTCCTTTCGAGAGACATATTTAGAACTCTTTGCCATTGCTTCTGAGTAAGGGTGAAAAGATGATTCTGACGAAAGAGAGGGTGTATTTGGCGGAGACTATATAAAAATTTACAGAAAACTATAAAAGAATAAGTTTTGAACTTAAGCTGGAAAATCAAAGGATGAAGGTGATGAAATTTTTCTTAAGCACACAAGAACAAGCGTTTGAATGTAAAAGTTCTAATGGATGGAAGGGTGAAGTATTTATTGTTTGCAAAACGACGGTTGAAAACCCATAGTGGCTGACCTACAACTGACACACATTTAATGCCTAGAAGACTGGACCGACGGGATGTTTCAGTGACCTTTTGTCGCTTACGTCATGATTTATCGAAGCAAGGCTCGAAAGTTCATACGTTTCTCGTTGTCTTCTATCCGAAAAATGAGGGGACTATGTGTATACAGTCGAAACCGGGTTCGTATATTGTATGACCATTCGAGACCAAAACGTGACGAATCGGAGCTCGACCACGGATTATATCGAACCCAGGCGCGAAGTTAAATCGTTGAGCTTGTGACTCCGAGACCGGACAAGATCGAGGGAACTTTGTCGAGCCAAATAACGGAAGGCCGAAATATCCGCGATCAGTTGGAGATCACGGCGTAAATCTCGGCACATATCAAGGAGAGGCTGATTAATTAGCAAATCACGAGATTTTTACCTTTTATAGAATTGTATCAAGAGTAGGGTTCCCCTACTATATAAAGGGAGGTTTGATCATTTGTAAAACACATTGTAACATGCATCAAAAAAGCAATATATTGATCGTTTCTAGTTCTTGTTATCTTGTTAACTTGTTCTGTCATCGATTGAGGATTTCTTGACTCGAGGGTGACCAACCTTCAAGGCTAAGACGGTTCAATTTGTGTGGTTTGCATTTATTTTCTTGTCATTAATTTTAGTAGTAATTTGTTCTTCCAATTTGTATCAAGTTAAATCATATATCCTTAAAACCGCGTATAAATTCAATTGTTATCCGATTTTAGGGTAAACAAAACTACAAATGTAAATATATATATTATAAAGAAATATTTTTGCGCATTACATAATTGACAGCATCACAAAACACAAAGCGAATACAGTGTTGGCTTGGGCATTAATAGATTATCTTACCTCAAACGTGTAATCATATAAGCATCTTCTTCTAAAACATTGCTTGATGAGAACTTGGAATATTTGAGCTCTAACTTTCTGGACAAGCCAACACGATTCCATTGTCATTAACGGGTAAAATATAGGGGGGAAAAGCCACTTTTTACACTACTAATTGAGAATTTGCCATCGTCTCAAAAGCAATTAATATTTACTCACTTTATATTAGTTAGACAAATATACCCTAAATTAAACAGATGAAACCTTCTTTATTTCTTCTTCTTCGCAGTTTCCACAACTCTAACACAGATGATCTTTGTTTCCACAATAGGATTATTTTAAGAATGGTCACTCGGTTTATTCCACGTAATAAACTCTAATAATGATCAACACGTATGAAGTTTGTGCGAGATATCGATGATTGATTAAGAAACGGAAATTCACTCTCAGTAATATCTCGTTGATTGGTCTTCATTTCTTTTAATAGCTTTTTGGTAAATTTAATTACCTTTATGACTTTTCATCTCATTTTTTCGTTGAGGATTAACAAAAGTAAAGTTACTTTCTTTAGGCGCTAATTATTCTTGGCGAATAAATCTTTGAGACTACACAACAACAACAATATACCAAGTATTATCGCACACTGTAGATTTTGGGGAGGGTGTGTGTTCGCAAATCTTACCCCTACCTTATGATAGAGAAGCTGTTTCCAATAGACTTCGGCTCAAAAAATGAAGTTTGTGGTTTTACTAGTTGAGAATTCACAAGAATGGAAATCATAGATAGAGTATAAAATTTGTAAGATAACTATATGCGTCCACTTAACTCTTGTACATTTTTTGGTAAAAAGGTACGTTATTCCGTAAAAATATTTTAGAACTAGAGAGAACTTAAATCATCTGTATACCAGGTGAATGGAAAACATAAAATAGATTTAAAAAAATGGCATTTAAGACAAATTAGAAAGAGTTCACAATTAAATTATGCAATATTTAATTTTAAATATTAAATAATTTATATCACAAGTTATTAATTGATAATGTAAAAAAAAACCTTTAAAATGTTGGTGGTATATAAAAAATCATGTAAAAGGAGATACTGTACATTCTGATAATCAAGAGAAGGTTTTTTCTTCTTTTTTTTCTAGATGATCTCAAATTTCATTTATCAAAAATAACAAAGGAACGGTCCATATGTACAGTAACTAGTTAGAATGGAGTAGCATTGTTTTTGTCGGTTGTCACGTTAACGTTCTATCTACCATATATGCGGGAGCATTTTAGTGCAATTAGGTCAAGGGCAAAATTGTCTTTTTGAACTTATTTTAATAATGAAAAGTGGCTATTGTAATACATTTCAAAGAGTGGTTAAACAGTCAAAAAGGTGGCCATCCTACCCATTTTTTTTGCTTTTTGGTTATTATTCATACACGTTTTTAGCATGAATGATCAACTATATAGGTGTACATTAACTAATTTGTTGGTTATCTATTATTTCGTACTAATACAGATATCGAATAACTATATCAAATTTCAGAGTAGAAGAAATTCAACTAACTTTTATTTTTTGCTCGGATTTTGACTGTCGTTACACATGGTCCATGTTAGCTTCATTAACCAATAAGCCACAATCTTAGATGCATATTTTGATTATTTACATAGACCTCATTTATATAAGTAATTAATTTGGTTAGGCGACTGCAAGTGTAATGCCTAAATGTTAGGTATTTGGGCGGGCGATTTGCAGTCATGCCCTACATAGCAGCCACCTTTTAACCTATATCCTATTTTTAAAAATTATTGATTTGGTAGCCAGCTGACAAAAAATTCGCACTAATATGACCATTCTACCCCTGACATAACATATAAAAATCACGCAGCTCCGTCTCTTCTCATATTTGAATCACGTACGTCTCTTCTCACATTTAAATCACGCACAAAATACTTCACCGATCCTCCGTCTCTTCTCAGATCTCCTCTCCCAAAGAAAAATTAATTTGTAAGTTTTCGAATCTGACTGATGTTCATGATACCTGAGATTTTTTGCTAAAGTTTTGGTGAATTTTTTGCTAAACAATTTATTTTTTTGGCTAACTTCAGCACTAATAATATGCTTAAGTTATGTACTGTGTTCTATAGTTTTTTGATGAGTTTTTTCAAAAACTTTGCTGAAGTTTTTCCTCCTTCAGCACTGAATGTGCTGAAGTTTTTCCTCCTTGATACAATAGATTTGTCATGAAAAACATCAGCACAAGATGCTGAAGTTTTTTAGTTCATTTTCTAATACTTCAGCACAGAATGTGCTGAAGTTTTTCCTCCTTGATACAATAGATTTGTCATGAAAAACCTCACCACAAGATGCTGAAGTTTTTTAGTTCATTTTCTAATACTTCAGTACTGAATGTGCTGAATTTTTTTCNAGCTGAAATGCATTGAGGAGCAATGTGGTTGGATTGTGCGTGCTACCAGAATAAAAAATTCCACACTTTTCAGGGTGATAAAATATCATAACAACCATGAATGCTCAGTTGATGCAAGAAAATCAGATCAGAAGCATGCTACATCAAATTTTATAAGTGATCAAATTTTAGAACATGTTCGAGACAAAAAGATAGAGGTTACACCAGCCTTTGTAGAAAATGAAATGAAAAAGAAATTTGGAATTGACATTGGATATCACAAGGCATGGCGTGCTATTCAAAAAGCTATTGCTTGCATAAGGGAAACACCGGAAGAGAACTACCGGATTCTTCCTTCATACCTACACATGATGGTGCATAGAAACCCGGGAACGTACACAAGCATAAAAAGAGATGATCAGAATCGGTAAGCAAAATAAATACCAACCATCAACCTGAAGTTAAACTTCACACCTTCTGATTTGTTTTTTTGTGTTTTACTGTACAGGTTTTGTTACATGTTCTTTGCTCCAGCAGCATCAATAGCTGGTTGGTCCTACTGTAGACCTGTTATTGCAGTAGATGCAACGTTTTTAAAGTCAAAATATCGTGGCGTTCTATTTGTT
>ML418518.1:0-28003 GCA_005239525.1 Nicotiana knightiana | reverse complement strand
CCCCCCCCCCCCACTTGGCTCAAAGCTAAGGAATAAAGTATTAACTTATAACACCCATACTATGTTGCTGCCCAAAATCCAGCACTGAAATTCAACTAAATGCTTCATAAGCTTATGTAACACAAACCATCTAATATCTCAAATCATCTGCATATCTCGCATTCACCATTGTAACAGTCAAGCCAACTCTCATAAATGATCCAAACTCAAATTGCAACACATATAATTCACTGGTAAAAGAGAACTCGCTACAAAACAACATAGGGATCACACAAACCTCAGAACACCCAGCAGAAGATAACCCACCTACTTAGCCTCAAACTAACATCTCTTTATACCCTTCCACAGTCATAACTATTACGCAATCACTTAATCCTCCTGAGTCTGAACTCATATCACGACATGAAAATCTACTTCACTCCTCAACTAAACAACATGAAAAGATCCTTCAACACACCCATAACTCGAGACTATACGTCTATCAAGATGGAAATCAAGCACCTAATAGTTCTTTCTACACCTCAATCAAACCCTTCTTGTCACATTCAAACCATATGAACGCATCCCGCATTCACATCATACTCATCATGTAGCCATCCAGCCACAAATTCTACTAATAGGGGCACTACCGGATATATAAATCCAAAAGCACGTGCTCACACAATCAACACCTATGTTCTCAAGCTACAGCCAAAACCCGGCCTCAATCCCTCCAAACTAGCCCATCATCAGCATAGTGAAATCACATCTCACACGTCATCTCTGGAATCATAAGTTGTCGATGCACAGCCGATACCGAGCACTCATGTGCGCATACGAATGTGTGGAAGGAATTCAAAGGATTACACTTCAAGCTGAATCGATGTCGCACAATAAGGAAGGAAAGATGGGAAGTATATCCTAAATGCCCTGTAGCCTCTCGAAGATAGGTATGGATGTCATCATACTGATCTACAAGACTCTACTAGACACTTGCTCATGACTTGTAGAACCTATGAACCTAGATCTCCGATACCAACTTGTCACGGCCCAAATCCTCTAGTCGTGATGGAACCTAACCCAACCCGCTAGGTAAGCCAACTAATAATTTCCCAATTCCAATAATAGTTATAAGAATCAAACAACGGAATTATCTGAATCTTAAACCTTTCTCAAGGACTGGTAGTACAAATCATGAGCTTTTAAGAATAGAGTTTACAAAGCGGAAATGAAATAAATACATTGTCTGTTTGAAAAGTACATAAACAGAGCTTTAAAATTTCTACGGCTACCATGAACAAGAGGCAGCTACAATAGGAACGCAGGTACATCTTCAAATCCGGCAACCATAGAGCACAGCAACAACAGCAGCCAACATCTGCACGCAATGTGCAGAAGTGTAGTATCAGTACAACCGACCCCATGTACTGAGTAAGTAAAAAGTTAAACCTTAGGTTGAAAGTAGTGATGAGCTGGAACATAGGTTGACTTCAACACCAATAACCAACAGTAGTTTGTAACAATGTAAAGCAATTAAATAAAGAAGTAGCTCAGATATAAAATGCTCAGCTTTTTCATAGTTTCCCAAAATAGTTCTGATGTTCAAGTATAACAGTGAAAAACCCAAGTCTTTTATCGAAAATTTGCCAAAAATATGAGTAAGTTGAAAACTGTAATCTTCCTTGAAAACTGTAATTTTTACCAAAAACTTTTCATTAGGTAAATGTTTCATTTTCAGATAACATGAGGAAAGTACATCTCCATGCCTATATTCAATATGTATGAGAAGTCATGAATGACGTGATTCCGTACAGTATGAGTCACAATTCACAGGGTGCACGTCCACATGCTCGTCACCTTGCATGCGCATCACCTCAATACCAATCACGTAACACGTAATTCGGGGTTTAATACCCTCAGCACTAAGTTTAGAAGAGTTACTTACCTCGAACGAGCCAATACCAATGCCAAACAAGCCAAGCGATGCTCCATAGATGCCATCACGCACGTTCCGACCTCCGAACGGCTCGAAACCCAATCCTTGTGATGAAATTTGCTCCAAAAATTGCCTCAATCTGAGTCCCGCATCTCAAAATATGAAGAAAGACCAAAACCATCGATTTTATATCCTCTGCCCAGTGCTTCCGCACTTGCGACACATTAGTCGCTTCTATCTTCTGCGACATAACCCCCGCTTCTACGGAATCAACTGAGGACTCGACCCTCACACCTACGGACATCATACCCACTTCTGCGACCTCGCAGGTGCGAGCCATCATCCGCACCTGCGAAATATCTCGCTCATTTGCCCCGCATATGCGCCCAAGCCTCCGCTTTTGCGGTCTTCCTCACCCAGCACCATTTCCGCTCCTGCGACCCCTTCTTCTCTTATGCGGCCACCGCACCTGCGCAAACCAAACGCAGGTGCGGTCACACACCAGCAACCACTAGTCTTAGCCAAAATCTCCAAAATGCTCTGAAACTCACCTGAGCCCCTCGGGACCCCGTCCGAACATGCCAACAGGTCGTATAACATAACACGAACCTACTCGAGGTTTCAACACATAAAAATATCAAAATAATGAATCACACCTCAAAGCGAAATCTATGAACTTTGAACTTCCAATTTCCAAAACTCGCGTCGAAACATATCAAATTATCCCGGAATGAACCCAAAATTGCACACAAGTCCCAAATGACATGAAGCTATTTCGATTCCCAGAACCACAATCTGAATCTGATATCCTCAAAGTCAACTTTCTGTCAACTTATGAACTTCCAAACCTTCAAATTTTCACTTTTGCCAACTTGTGCTAGAACCTTCTAGAAACATCCAAATGCAAATCCGGTCATACGCCCTAGTCCAAAATTACCACTAAAAAAACTATCAAAACTCCGTTCCGGGGTCAAATTCTCGAAAAGTCAAACTTGATCAACTATTTCAACTTAAAGCTTCAACAATTAACTCATTCTTCCAAACCGATTCTGAATAACTTGAAACCAAAAACCGACGATTCGCATAAGTCATAATGCATCATACGGAGCTACTCATGCCCGCAAACTATCCAGCGAAGTGCAAATGCTCAAAACGACCGGTCGGATCGTTACACAAATTTAATATTAATAAAATTATTTTTTTCTGCATGAAGATGGGAAAAAAGGGGGGGAAAGAGAAAGAGAATAAAAAACAATTACATTCCTTTTGAAACTAGGTACCTTAGGTAAGCAGGATTCTCCACTAAAATTGTGAAGTCATTACCAAATTTTGCATATTAATATTTATCTAAAACTCTACGAAAAGAGATTTGGTCACACTTGATGGGAAAAAATATAAGGGAGTGTTACCATTACCATAATTAGGGGTGTTCTAACTGAACTGAAAAAACGCACCAAATGAAATAGTCAAATCAATAATCGATTAAATAATTCGATTAGGTTTGATTTGGTATTAAGTAAAAAAATCGAACCAAACCGACATATAAATATATACTTTTAAAACTTTATATAATATTTTCTTTAAAAAAATGTCTAGAAATATTTGTGATCCTCTAATAGGATGCAATATTTAATACAACTATAAAATGCATCTATTTTTATTTACGCTAAATAATGGTTGATTCTAACTCGTATCATCACTTTCTAATCAAGTTTTGTTGAAATGCATCAATCTCTTTGTTCTTTCATAATCATATGTCAAGATCTATCAAACTCTTATATTTTTTTGAATTTGAAATGATATTCTATCCGTAATTTTTAAAATTAAATAGACATGTCATTTTTTAAGTTTCATATTGATTTTAATTATTAGAATTTGGTTAAGCTTGAAAATATACGTTAATGAAAAATTATTGCTAGACTACGAAAATAATTATCATGTGTTACTAAAAAATATTCCCCCATAATAATATTTTAATAGATTATATGTTACTAAACATATATTCACTTATCAAAACTTTATCTGTAACTCTAATAAAGTGAGACTAAAATAATATTTATGCATTCCGACAAAACCGAACAAACTCAAATCAATATAGATGATTTCGTTTGATTTTAATAAAATTCGAACCAACTCGACTCATACACCCCTAATCACAATTACACTTTCGCCGTCGAAAATGAAAAGGAAGGGGAAGGGTTGGAGAACGAAAAAGAGAATGAGAAAAGGTTTGTCGTCATAACTATATATCCAATGAAAATGTAGTCATATGAATTTCAACGTTAGCTGCCATTTATTTTTAACGTTTAAATTATATACACCGTTAGTATAAGTAATTTGTGCTGAAATTAATGAAACATCTTCCTTATAAAGTTCAAAAGACTAGAAGCCTTTTCATAGCCGTCTCAAAGACAGTATACATTTGGCGTTTGTATCTGAAAATTTGTGCTGAAAATAGATGATTATTACTTGATTAGTACCACCATGGCCAAGACAGCTTTTGTTTAGATTTCAACATTGGCCGAGATCTCTGCTACTAGTCGAGCTAAAAAACTAATAGTAATATTTTGATGCACAAATAGGTACGTGTATCAGCTCGGAATGGCACCTATATTTAGTACCATCTACAAACACCCACTAATCTGCTGATCCATGCTCTGTTATATCTGTGCTCAGATGCTTATAATTCGGGTATCTGCTTGCAGTTCAGATTGTGTCCAAATAAGAAAAAAGAAATGCTTCTAATTCATGTTTCTTTGAGGTCTCTCAACGACTTGAACCTTTGCTGTCAAATAAAGGCCATTCCTTTTTGTTTTGCCGTCCTTGGGGGTTTAGGAGAATGCAGGTAAGATGAAAAGAGAGGGAAGCCTTCAAGGTAAAGCATCTTTTTTTTTAGGAAATCGAGGGGAGTCAACATATATAAAATATACGTAAAAAAATAAAATTTGACCCCCTTTGGCAAACTCCACCACTGGGGGGAAGGGGGGGGGAGTATGGAGAGAATGGCCATCCGAGGGACTTGCATTAAAAGAATAAATCAACGTATTCTACAAAATTTGCAACTTTGCTACTAACAGAATTTACTTAGCTTCTGAGTTTCCTAGTTGGAAGGATTAATAAACTATGATGCTACAGCCAAACCCTTTTCACAGTTTGGATTGGAAGTAAACTTGGTCTGCCAAACTTAATATGGCACAACATGGCAGGTTATTGCAGATATATGAAAAGATTCAAGGGGCTACAACCTGCTCTTCCTGCAAAGCAAGTGGTATAGCAGGTCTCCAACTGGTGCCTTCAGGGCTGTCCATCAAAGCAATACCTACAGCAGCCAATTCTTTTCGAATTGCATCTGATCTTTCATATTCTTTATTTTGTCTTGCTGTATCCCTCTCTGTGATTTTCTGGCGAACTTGATCTTCAGTCAACTTTGCACGCTTCAAAGATTTCTCCCTCAATTCATGTAAAGCCTACACAGGACCAACAGCATGCTTAAGATGTGAGATTCCATAATATAATTATCATCCAAAAGCTACATAATGTTGAATGACAAGTACATTGCAGTAATTTATAGAAGAGCTTTTGCATACAATTCAGAAGAGATTTCATCATCTGAATAATGGTAAAGCACTTACCGTGAAATTTAAAGAAAACCAACTAAAATTATCATGATAAAAGAATATACATAGAGCGATTGATAATTGACATCACTTTATAAAATCATCCATCAATGACTAGATATTAAGATATAAAGGGAAAATGTCTAGAGAGTAAAATTGGAAGGGAAGTTTGATAATTTAGGCAAAATTAGAGAGGAGAAACGATTTTCACCCCTCAGTTATTAGCACAATATCATCTGCAAATAGCATGCACCAACTGCACCACAACTGAGACCAGCAATTCCTCATTAACAAAGTTACAGCTTACAAAATACAATGCTTATGACAGCAAATAAAATTCCGCACCTCTTCATAACTAGTCGGTACAAGCCCCAGAATTTCTAGACCACTCCTTACAGTCTTTTCTAAAGCCGCAAGCGATTCTATTCGTAGTCCTTGCTTTTTACCCTGCAGCAAATTGGAAAGCCACGGTCAAGGAAACTTTTGCCTTAAATTTTATCTAACCAGGAGATGCAAAGAGAAGGGAAGTTATACCATAGATGTGCAACACATAAATTCTAGTAATAGACAAATGATATAAATGGAAATTGGATCCTTGTAGTGTCTAGAAAGGATAATCTCAATGGCACCTATCACAAGTTAAAATATGTGGAGATAAGTTTTCTCCCACTTTTACCTTGATTTAGACATAAGAATTGTTTTTTTTCCAATCAGTCAGATATATAATGTTTCTATAGTATTGACTGTAAAATTGACTCTAGTTCTTCAACAAAAGGGAATAATGTTCACAACAGAATCAGGCATTCAGGAGCTCACCATTGCCAAATGACCAACTTAAACTAAGAATAGATACAAATAACCAGCTTTTGATTTCAACTAGGCCTCTGTAATCAAAGGCCGCGTGGCCTTTTGCTCTGAATAGAAATACAAATGACTTGTGAAAAATATGTAGATGGTGAGAGTTAATCACTCCTGATGTCTGCCTCACATGCGACCAAAACAGTGAAGGCCATAATGACATTTTCCTACACTGTACATTTAGCATACACAAAAAACATTTGTATATGACGTTTGGAGCAGGCAATTTGGGGCTGTAAAAATTTGTTGCTCTAACATCAATTATAAATCGCTTGAAATGAGGTTTTGGGGCTTCTTAAAAGAAATGTGGCAGGATACTTCTATTTGACAAACCTTTGCTGTATCTGGCTTGAGAGGAAGTTGGACTTCTGAAGAAAATAAATACTATACAAGAAAACTCAATCTGCGATATTCTAATATATCTGTAGACTAAGGGAAATCGCCACTTTAGTGACGTGATAACTGATTACACAACTGAGCAGAGCCATTCCATGAACTCAGGACATCAATCTCTGTGCACATTTGAAATTCCTTCCTCACGAGGATTCCCTCTCATCAATAAAATCTTCTTTAGTTAAAAGAAAAAGGAAAGTTTGACATATGAATAGCCTTCATCCATAATAAGCAACAATGATTAAGATAACCTGGCACTCGCAATAGAAGCATATGTATACAATGTCATCATGCTGTGAAGCTACTAACCAAATTCAGCCTCAAACCCCAAATCTATTCATTTTCACCTCCCAAGTACAGGAAGCTCTTTGCATCCTTTTGCGGGTTCCAGACATTCCTGTCGTGGTGATTTATCATTCACCTATCAACTGAGAATGTCGTATAGCCAGATGGTGGGCAGGTTAGCTTTCTCCTTTTTCTATACCTAGAAAGTTCTGGTTACACATGGCATATTATCAATTAACCTTTACAATATTGTCACCGACTAACCAAGCACCTAATAGCGTCAATCTTGTAGAATGGTAGAGCTTTCAGGAGTTGCAATTATATGATCTTTACAGAAAATTAGAAGGACCTCCCTCTGTGTTGTTTAGCAAATGATAAAGTATGTGTGGCCCAGAAACATTGTTACTGTAGTTAACTAGATGACCCGTTATGTGGCACAAAGAAACTACTTTGTCAGTGATTATTGTCTACACTGATCTAGTTGTCCGAGGCAAAGAGGATAGAGCTCAAAGTTCTAATGCGGCGGCCAAAGGAGAAAAAGTTTTTAACCTTTGAACTAGCTGAAGACTGAAAATTAGAAAGAAAAGATGAAAGGAACTCAATGACATGTTCATCTTTTCTGAATGCAAGAAACTTGACTCGTCTTTAGCCAGTTGGCAATAGGCCATTGTGCTGGCATATGATTAATCTCCCAAAACTTTTGTTCGCTTTCCAAAATAATTATGCTAATGAGGGACTGTAATATCTTCAATCATCCGTCTCTTTAAATCAGATTAACTTTTAGAAAAAGAAAACAATAAAAGCAGTTCAATAATACTTTTCCATGACAAAGTATTAAAGTAAAAACAAAGCATTAGTTACACCACATTTCGACATGCTTTTACAAACTTTTGGGCAGGTGAGAGGACATTGATTGGTATTTTAGTTGAAGCAAAAATACCTTTCGAGTGTGTAAGAGATCATTGATCAATTTCAATGGATCCGACATAGCAGCCAAAGCAACAGGAGTGTGAAGATCATCTGACATCGAAACTAAAAATTCATCTTGGAATTTATTTATACAACTAGCAGTTCCTGCAGGAATGGAATCCTTCCGACTTGCCTCATCATGCTGGCTGAGAACAATTTGACTATCATATAAAGCCTAGAACAAAGACAAGACTGGGGTTAATATCTGTGCATTGGCTGATATAAAGATAAGTTCGTAAGCAAACACCAAAGTCACAGAACTAACTGCTCTCGGATATCATTGAAACAAGGAATCTGAAAAAGGAAATGAGAGCTGAATTTGGACGGAACGAGCCTTTTTGCTTGTAACAAAGAAGTTCTTGAACTATGTATTCAGTATTTTTGGGTAAACAGGTAAAGAAGCTCTTGTACAAGATGTAGAGTCTCTCGTATATCTGATTGGATCCTTGTAGCTGTTACAAGTTAAGTTTTTGTCATTTTCTGGGTCTTGTAACTATGTTATTCCTTAGCACAACCTTTGCGCTAAGGATTGCTTTATTAATATACTGAAATCTGTTACCTTCTAAAAAAGACTATGTATTCCGTCTTTCTACTATCCCAGCCATCTTTTTCTTTTTGAGGCGACACCTACATGCCCAGTAAACATCTTTTCTTTTACAAGGACCAATCCACATAAAAATTGACTCCTAAATGCACCTTATCACTTATTTGCCATGCCAGACAACAATTTCACAAAAATGAATTGACATAAAAAGAACAAGGACAATCGCAGCATGAGTGGTCACCAAATAGGTTAATGTTAATTTACCAGACAATTTAGAGATTTAAATCAAAGTACCTGATAGATGTAAAAAAGGCGATCAGATGCACTCTCAATCTGCGAGATCGTGTAATTGATGGGAGATCTATAGTGTGTCCCAATTAAGAAAAGCCTCAGGGCCAGTGGGTGATAAAGATCAATCACCTGAAGAAAGACAGCATGAAGCAATCTCAAGTACTAGAAAGCTGAAAGGAAAAAAACAGATAACCTGCCACATCAATTCTGAAGGAAAAGCATGAGTGTCATCCCCCTTCTACCTGCCGAATCGTAAAGAAGTTCCCCAGGGACTTCGACATTTTTTCAGAGTCGATGTTGACAAAACCATTGTGTATCCAATAGGTTATGTTGCTCTTCTTACAAGCAGCACAGCTCTGGGCAATTTCATTTTCATGGTGAGGAAATACGAGATCCATCCCGCCACCATGAATGTCAAAAGAATATCCCAAGTATGCAGCACTCATGGCACTGCACTCAATATGCCATCCAGGTCTTCCTGGACCCCAGGGACTCTCCCAGAAAGGTTCTCCCTCCTTTGCAGACTGCATGAGAATATAAAATTCTTAAATAGTAGCGGAGGTTGAGAAACATCAGCTTAAATAGCTCATATGATTGGGAGATGCCCAGAATAACAGACTTCTATAACTCTTTGGGAAAATGCAAAGAACTATTGGAGGGGCGAAGATACACTCAGATGGCAAAAACATAGCAGTGGGATTTATATAGTTAGCTCTTCATACAAAGATTTGAATCAGATGAGATCTCAACTCAGTTTATGGCCTTGGAAGCACATATGGAAAGTTAAGGTTCTATATAAAGTGGCATGTTTTACTTGGTTGGTGATTAAGGAAGCTGTTCTCACTCAAGATAATCTAAGGAAGATGTATACCTATTGTTTCAAGATGCTATATTTGTGGACAGGATGCTGAGACAATCAGCCTTCTGTTACTATATGGTAAAGTGACTAGCCAGCTATGGGATTTGTTTATCAATCTCAGAGGTTCTAGATGAGTAATGCCAGGGAGAACTTTGAACTTTTATCATGCTGGAATACAGGGACAAACTTTACCACAAACAAGGACAGAGAGAAAATTGTCCCAGCAACTGTTTGGTGGACAATCTGGAAAGAGAGGAATTCTAGATGTTTTGAAGATACAAGCAGCTCCCTACAGAAGATCAAGATGAATTGTATTCTTCTTTTTAGTTTTTGGTGTTCAGAGTATATAGATGATCCTGAATCAATCTTAGATGTTTTAAGCTCCTTGTAAGAAGAACAAGGATTTTATTTTTGTTTTACTGGATGTAACTCTTTTATTTTGGCTTCCAGCACAACCTTTGTGCTGATGATTTTATGAATAACTGGATATGTTACCTTCACACAAAAAAAAAAAAAAAAAAAAAAAAAAAAAAAAAAAAACATCATATCTTCAGTAACCAAACAACCACTGACTCAGTTACACTCTCCTATCAAAGCGTATGAAGTCGAAAGAAAGCAGCTCCAAATTGTTTTGGCACATCAGTGCTCATAGGTGAAACAATTGGCTCGGAAGGATCACCAGATGGGAAAAGTAAAAACAAATGGAGGCAATACTAAGTTTATTAAAACATTAATCTGTCAACAGTCAATCCAAACTCAGGATAATACAACTCACACAATGGTCATCTTTTTTCCTTCAAACAATGGATAATGATCATCTCTAAATGACAGGAGATTCTTATATCAACCAAAAGTAAACTTTCTTGCATATGAACTATTCAAAGAAGCATAGTGCTAGCTAGAATTTCCTGTGCCAATTCAACCATCAATTATTGCTTCTCTGTTACCACTTCCAGTAGCAGGGAACATTGCATATGATTCTTTCTTTTATTTACAAAATTGAAAGATCTAGAGGAAATGAAACTAGCGTTTGGCATCTATCACATCATGAATAAATGTAAGAACACTTCAAGACCATCAATAAAATGAGCATTTTTGGCTTAAAGAAGGTTGCAGTGGGTAAAGATGTATCCTAGCACAATCTAAGAGTTCTTTCATGATTGAACTTGCGCTCTTCAAATAAAGTTAGAGTTAATGAAAGATATGGCTTTTCCAAACAAGTTATCTGAAGAGTATCCATTCAAGGGGTAAAGAGGGAAACCCATTTATCCTGTGATGCTACCATGCTTCTGAAACAGAAGACAAAATAAATAACTGCATTTTGCAAAAAATTGTTATAATATAAAAATATCATACTACCTAATAAGTTCCGTGCGGGGAATCTGGGATTAAATATACCAATCTCTGAAATGCTTCGCAAACCAAGTCGATCAAGAACAGTCAAGTATCAATCAGAAACAGATGAAGTGAGCACGCACTAACCCACACAGAAGGCGAAACAAAAAATTTTAACAGTAAAATCACATTGTATGATCACACCCTCTTCATATTTTTGCTTTATAGTGTCCTTTGCCCTTATTTGCAGTTTGCTTTGTTCTTTTAACAAGTGGATACGGTGAATGTCAAAGTTATCAAGATGTGCTCAAATCCAATACACGATGCTGCCAAAGGTAATAAACTTAACATGCATAATTATAAAACTCACTTTCCATAAGGCAAAATCAGCTGGATTTTTCTTCCTTGTGTCAACTGCCACCCGCTCTCCTGCTCTATTATCTTCCAATCTTCGCCCAGATAATTTTCCATATTCTGGAAATTTGTCTACAGAAAAGTAGACATCACCATTGATTGTATACGCACAGCCATTATCGAGAATCTGTGGCAGAAGCACATCCAACTGTTAAAGCTCAATAAAAGGGGAAGAGACGATTCCAAAGAAACTTCAACAGCGGGGGGTTGAGGGGAAGACTAGACAGAAAAAGAAACTAGCTCATAGAATGATATTAACTGAAACTTGATTTTAAGTCGTATGTGCCATTTTTCCACATTAAGAAGGTAGTCACTCCTAGCTACTACCAAGTAGGTTCTTGCAAATCTTGGAAACCATGATTATGCATAAATCCATGATAACTAGTTTATGACCAAATATCTAAATGTCCAGAAAAGAAAAGGAGGAAGAGAGAAAGACAGATGTGTGTGTGTGTGTATAGAGAGAGAGAGAGAGAGACAGAGACAGAGACAGACAAGCAAAATAAACAAATGGTGCTAGCTAGAAGTACATCAAAGGAACATCTCATATAATTTTGGACAACTGAACAGGAATAAACTCAACTAAAAGCAGCAAAAATAAGATGCAACAAAAATAAGATTAACACCACATAAATAGGAATGCTCCAACTCCATAAGAGGCTACAACTTTTCCCAACTACTCAAGCCAACAAAGTCATTACAGAAAAAGGCACAAAGGATCAAGAAAGAACCTGCTGAATCATATCAATTATATTAGCCATGTGATCAGAGACACGAGGTTCCACTGAAGGAGGAAGACAGTGAAGATATGCCATGTCTAAGTGAAACTCTTCGCAGAAGCGTTTGCTTAATTTAATTGGATCCTCCCTCAATTCATTTGCTCTAGCAATAATCTGCAGAATTTGAAACTATTATACTCGGCTGTGGCATACATATGAAACAAAGTAGTTGAAAATCCTAACCAAGTTCCATGGCTACAAGAACCTAGAATCGTCAATATTGACATGAATATAACATGAAAGTAGTACTGGTGTACTAGGTTTGATATTGAATAACCAAAATTGCAGAAGCTTCAAACTGCAATTTCTTTCCCAGCTTTATTGCTTGAAAGATAGAATTAATGATTGAACGGATGTACATAACTAAGAAACGAATCTTTTCTTGAGTATATAAGTTCACAGATTTCAGAACAAACAGTGATAAGAGAAGAGGCCTAATGCATGATGCGAAGCGGCTAAATTTAATTAAAAAATGGCAAAGAACGCACTTCAATAGACCTTGAAGAAACAAATTTCTGTGAAGAAAGTAAGATAAGTGGGAAATGTTGTCACAAGGATCTAGCCTTTTCTTAATACATAATGTAGGCAATGCCCAAGAAGATAAAGCTGAAAAAAATTAACTCTTGAAAGAAAAACAGCAGCTCACCTTATCATCAACATCAGTGAAGTTCCGAACATAATTGACCTCATATCCCAAATAATTCAGGTATCTGCCTAATATTCCAAAAGAGACAAAAGCAAGAGTATCTGATTAGTTACTCAAATTTTTTTGATGAAGTAGGAGAATTTCATTAAAGGCATCAAGAAGATGCATAGCAAAAGAGGGTACAAGTAAATAGCGATTAGCCACTCAAATTAAACTTCTAAACAAATAATTTAGGAATCCACAAATAGTAGATAGCAGATTTGATTTGGTTCCCAGAACAACTAAGTCCTAAAAGGTTGAAGCGAAATGACCTAAAAATCAATTTTAGCTTAAAACATAAATTTCCCAGACCATCATCATTGAGGAATTAATAATTCTAATCTTCCTATTTTTCTATACCAGCATGCAACTTACTTCACAGCAGCAACTTTTGCTTGTACTAGATACTTTTCACCAGGAAAAAAAAGTATTTATCAACATTAGCTTGAGTTACCTGCCTGATTTACAAACAAATACACACACATATAAACATATACAGAATCTCACAATTTTACATTTTACCAATTATAGCATATCGGTACCCCCAGGAGTCTCTCATGCAAAAGTTAATGGTTTGAATCTCTCTGTCCCAATTTCCATTCCCCTGTCACCCTATGTAATAAAAGAATTTAAAATAGAAAGCATACACAGCCACAACCATGAAAATGTACTTTATACAGCCATATATATATATATATATGAGTTTAAATCTAACTCTCCTTTTCCCTTCCCCTATCCCCTACACAATAAGAGAAACACAAACACATAAGTGTTATACACACGTACTTATGTAGGTATACATGTATTTATGTATACATCAACATTTATATGTGTATGAATGTGTGTATCTGCGTGCGCATATGGTTTTGAAGTAGTAACTTTAAAAGGTCGAGAAAGGGGAATCTTGGCAGTCCAGAATATTCACCTCATTGGGGGGGATTGGATTCCGTACCTTGTAATCCCCTCCCAAATTTCCCTTTCCCTTCCCACTACGTATAGAGCAACCCGGTGCACAAAGCATCCCGCGTTCACGCAAGTTCTTGGGAAGGGCCACACCCGAGGATGTGATGTAGACAGCTTATCCCAATGCAAGCATAAGTGGCTGCTTCCACGGCTCGACCCCGTGAACAATAGGTCACATAAAAAAACTTTACCGTTGCTCCAAGGTTCCCCTTCACTTCTCACTATGTATAATAAGAAAAAATTTAAAAAGGAAAAACAAAGGTTGGCAAAAAAACTAAAGATATTCACTTTATGGAACAGCTTACAAGATTAGGACTTTGATATAGAAGTTACAAGTTTGAAATTGTTAACTCATAAATACACATAAGACACATTTGAAAGGGTTAGTACCAACAAGATGTGCACTCTCTAAATCAAATCTTAGTTAAGTTTAGAGCTTCGATCAGATGTTGAAAGTTTGAAACTGCTATATACAAAGATGTGCATTTATATATCGAATTCTAGAAAATATCAAACTTTGGTATAGAGGTGAGAACTTAGGTGATTCACTGCACTGTTGATGTATAATCGTACTTCTCATAGTAAATAAATAGCGCCAGAAATTCATTGAGATAAACATATTAACACGTATGTAAGAGAACAGAGTGGGTTATTGGGAGCACCTATAAAGAACATCAAAGCTAACATAAACACGAGCATGGCCGATATGGCTGAGGTCATACGCCGTTACACCACAGACATACATTCCAACTTTTCCCGGCACTTTTGGCATAAATAGTTCCCTTTGTTTGCTCATTGTGTTGTGTAACCATAGTTGTTGCTTCTGCAATTGAGTTTCTGTTCCGTCACCGTCAACGGCGTCTACATTACTCTCCTTTATATTCACTTTACCTTTTGAATTTCCTATTGTACTCAGGCACCGAATCCTCGGTCGATTTCTGGCGGCGGCGCTGAGATTTTTACAGTTGTGGAAGCGAACCGGAAGCGGTGAGATGAGGGAAGGAAGCAACGGTTTATAGAATTTTAACAGCGTCGCCATTTAGAGCGATGAAGACGAACGCCCGGCGACGGCAGGGGAGGAGGACGAGGAGGAGAGCCGGTGACCCCGCCGATTTGTGGAACAAACTTTACTCTGAGCGAGTGGTGGTGCTCTATCCGCAATTTCATTCTGTATATTAATGTTTTGACCCTTCATAAATCAGGGAAGTTCGATTTACCCCTATTAGTATGGGTTTAGTACACATTGATAGCTAAAAGCTTGCCATTTGCCATTAAAGAAGTTTAGGAAATGTAAATTTGTCCTCGCTCAAAATAGAAAAAATCCAAACTGAAAATTCAATTGTATAATTATTATAGAATTAGAAAAGACAGGACTGTTTGGTTTCCGAGATGAGAAATTTTCACAAATCATTATTGTTTAGTGATTATTAGCTAGTTGTAGGTATTATTTACTATATTACTTCCTATAGTTATGTTTTCAGGTTTTTTAGAGTGTATTCGATATATTTAAGCTATTGTATTCATGAATACAATAGCATTTCTCGCGTGAAACAGGGGATTACAGCTAAACAGATTATTGTATTCAACTGTATTCACGGCGTGAAATAGGGGATTACAGCTAGTTAGATTACTGTATTCGACTGTATTCACGATATGTATTTGTGAATACAGTAACGTAAATAGCGCAATTCATGGTCTATTTAGTTGTTTTTAAACGGAAAGTGAATCAATTAACACAAATAGACTCCTCATATAACTCAACAAACTCAATTATAAATCTGAACACATAAAGCCATCTGAATACATAAATTATATTAATTAAAAAAAATATGAATACATTCATGGAATATAGCGAAACATTGAATACAATGAAATACATGGAATACAGCGAGATACATTGAAATACAATAAAAAAAGACAATGAATACAATGAAATACATAGAATACAGTGAGATACATTGAAATACAATGAAAAAAAAGATAACGGACTCTTTGAGTTGCTTAGCCCAAAACTCCGGATACAGCGAGATACATTGAAATATAATGGGAAAAAAAAGGTAACAGAATCTTCAAGTTGCTCAGCACCAAAACTATGTCGTCTTTGTTCAAGAATAACCCTAATGTCGTCTCATCGATAGCAAATTTCGATGAATTTTCACTTTGTTTCCATTGATAACCGGTGAAACGAAATTGCTTTGATCACCAGAGATTTTCAACGGAGGAATGGAATCAGTCGGCGTTTTCGGCATCATAAATTTCAAAACTTTGCAGTTCAGATCCATGGCAAAGAGATGAGATTCGAAACTGTACAAACAAAAATACCTTTGAGAAGCTCTGTAAAAGTAAGCACCACACTGTCAAACGAACAAGAACTTCTGGAACTAAATTTCTTTGCCACCTAACTTTCGCAAATTACTGTTATAGCAGCATTACAAGATTGATACATATGCATATAAAAATAATAAAAGACGATGTGGGTGAGAGAGCATTTCAGTTGCAGAATCGTATTTCCTGGGGAAGATAATGGCATGTATCAAATTAGAGAGAGAGAACCTGGAGAGAAAATTTACATCAAATACGGTAATTATGTGAGAGAAAAATAATAATTAGCGTATATAGTGGCTTAAGGGTAGGAGTTAATCATAAATAGATATTTTGATATAAACATCAAAAGGTAGCTATAGAATATAATTTTTTTAAATGATATTTATTTAAAAATAAATAAGGTGTTAAGATTTGCTATAGGAGGTAAAAATTCCTTTTGAGATTAAGATTGTAATTTTGCTATAAGATTGTCCAGTGTTTGGATATTGGTATTAGCTAATACTGATAAATTTCACGGAAAAGGCCTAAAAATGTCACTCAACTTATAGAAATGGCATATCTATGCCATCCGTTAAAAGGTCGCTATTTCCATGTCACTACCATTATACTTTTGGCATACTTATGCCACTTTTTACCAAACGTTCCACTTTTTTGTTTTTAAATAATTATAATTATTTTTTCGATCCCACAATTTCATGTGTAACTACTCCAAAATACAGATTATTAAGATGGTAGTATCTAACGATTACAACTCAATGAAGTAGAATAACAGTAATGGGAATACAAAATGTAGAAGCTAAGAGGACTCAGACATTTTTCTCAACAGTATTCGCATAACCCCAAATCACGGACCATTGTCCCTTATAATACACGCATATGACTCAACCTGGATCCTAAATTAACCTAGCCTATTGCTTGTACTCGGCCTTATAGTTCTTTCCAGCCCAATAGACTTGTATGAATTGAGCTGGTGCCGGTTCATAATAATACTCCCGTCCTCAATAAGAATCTTTTCCTCAAGGTTCGAGTCAAGGATAGTGATGCTCGCAAGCTCCCAACCAATTATCTCAAAACCATGGCATGCTTTATGACTTGAGGAAAATATATGATATTATACACCTCTTATGAGCCGATTAAAACTTTGGTAATTGTGTCTCTTAATAGATAATACCACATGTATTAACTGAAGTGCCATTATAGCCTGCCATGTAAATTTAAATGTCTTTGCTTTCCCTCTTAGCCGTAAGCTAAATGAGAGAACCAAGGTAAACATTCTAGTAGCGAACCTCCACAAAATCATGAACTCGATGAAATGGAAACTTACTTTTTGCAGCACTTGAAACTCTTCCACCAAGTTGTTGTAAATTTCCTAATCAATCCAAGCATTTAACAGTATTGAATTATAACAAGAGGATAAGCATGTATTACCACCCAATGTAGTGCATACATAAGAAAACATCCTCGGATAGCTTATCAAAATGGTGATAGTATTTGCAATGCCCCTTGCTGTATATTCTTCTTCATCATCATTTCCTGATGAAAAGGAAAGAGCAATTGTGTTAGCTTGCACTAGTGGAAAGGAGCCCGTATTGAAATCTATTGTGGTTGCAGTAGAGTCATTTCCTTCTTTGCGAAGATAAATATTCACACGATACGCCACAATGTAAGGAATAAACTCGAATAACTGGATGCCGAAAACTCCATCAAGATTACTGCTAGGATCAAAAGGAATTTGGCAAGCTCTACAATACAGACAACACCTCTTAATATATTCAGACCCGACACTAGAGTTATCCACCTTGAGGTTTTGATAAACAGTATTAGAAGCTCGCTCTCCACCAAATCTCTCGATTGCACCTGCTACGAGATGCGTCTTCATGTGATGTTGGACGACGTCATAATATTATATAGTGAAGTCTTTGACCAATATAACCAGCACAATAGTGGAAACAACCAGCCCACTTGAAAGTTGTAAACTTCATTCATGAAACCACATGGAACCTTCAAATCGATGTTTATGATAGTACATTCCACCCCCCCCCCCCTCCTTATGTCATAAAAGATAATGATAAAAAAAAACACAAAAGCTAACCTGATAATAGTCCTAAAAGAGATGCTACACACATGCATATGTCCAAGTTTCCTAAGAGTTTCATCATTAATAGCATAATTAAAATCTAGACCACCAATAACAGCTTCTATTAGAATATTTTTGCCTACACTCTTTGGTGATGCCCCTTCATATGCATCAACAATATAACTCCACTGAATTTTCAAAAGTGTAACACAGGAGGTCCCTAAGGTTGATCGCTTGAATTTATTAGGCTTTAAATTACCCAAAGCATCATAAAATACACAATTTCTTGTGAGTATAAGAGATGTGGTAACCAAACAGTTACAGGGTCAAATGGAAAATCTATTCCAGATTGACCAAGGAAAAATTGATGCGTAGTTATAAGAAGTGCAGCATGACCAAGTGCGTCGCAGAAGTTGAATGTACTTCTATTTATAAACTGGTAACAATTGCTAACGGAAAAGGTACGAGGCAACTCCTCCAAGCGTTGAGTAATCTCGAGTCCATGTTGAGGGTAGACCTTTTTGGAGTGTCCAACAAATAATTGATTCCAACAATCATCTAAAACTTTGTGAATATCAAGCATGGCTAGGTCACAGGGAATAGAGAATGTTGAATTAATCCTTAATGAAGGCTTCTTTATAATCGCAGTAACACACTGTAGAGGTTCATCTCTAATGACAACAGTTTCATTAAACCATAACTTCAACGTGAAAGTTAAAGCATGATATAACTCACTTAGCTCAAGAGCCCTTCCACTTAGAAAAGACCTGAGCTGATCAATAAGGTATTGCTCCTCAATTTGAGTAGTAGCATCATCAACAAAACATACAAATGAATTTTCTATAGGCTCTCCCCATAGCTTGTACATTGCACAAGACTTTATATCACCGCCATTGTGTTCAATACCAGTTCAACTCTACCTGAAGCAACCTTAAATTCATGCCCTGTGTCGAACCACTTGTCACATAACCACAAATTGGTAAGCCAATGTCTCTTGCATTAGTGTTATGCTCTGAATATATATATATATATATGACAACCTTTTTGTCGTTTTGCAGTCAATAACAGTGAATCATGTTGTCTTGTAGCAACCCAATTACATTTGTGTAAATCAAAATCATAATGAAGCCACAATATCTTTTGAGTTGCTCCAATAATTGGATATGTTATTCCAGCAAGTCTCCCAATAGCATTTGACATGGCGGATCATTGACTAACAAAAGGAATGTGATAACCTATTTTATCCCCTAGAGGAGAATGTTCAAACTCCCAAGCTACATTATTTAGAGCATTTCCCTCGGTGGCATTGTTGAATGTGGCAGCAGTCACCTCGGTTTGCAAGGTCTCACAGTTAGACTGGAGTAAGATATCAGTCTCGCAAAAATTGTCATTGATCACCTTGTCAATGGTCGTGGTTGAATTTTCTTCATCAGCGACACGAATTGGAGGATCAGGAATGCCTGGGCTAGCTGTTGTAATGGAAGAGTTGTCATCCACTGATTGTCCAGTTTCAAAAGTGTATACCGACTCAGATTTGTTTATGTTAGAGCTTCTATCAAACACTTGGACCTCCTCTGATTTTGCAATGTTTAAAGTTGATGTTGTTGTATTAGTAAGGACTTCAACCTCTGATTGCTTAGTGTCAAACACCTTGGAACAACAACCATGTGAAATTTTGTCGAACACCTAGGCTTCTTTGTGGAATATTTCTTTATTGCAGCCAAATGACATTTCAGCGGTTCGAGACGCTGTTTACGAAAACAAATCAATACTTTCTCGATAAAATGATGCCAATCTGCCAATTGTTTGTTCCAAGAAAGCCATTGGTACCACTTCAAAGCTTCTCCATCGAGATAGGATGAGGCGAAGAGTAACTTGTTTTTTAAAATTTCATAGAATTTAAAGTATCGTTCAGGCTGAAAAATCCATAATTCTGGATTCTCGCCACAAAATCGTCAGAATTCCAGCCGAGTAGGATTACTCGTTTCAACATTTCCCACCAACTCATGTAACAGTAAACGGATTTCATCATCATGACCTTAATTGGATTGTTTGTTCGGCATATTTGGTCCTCCATTGAAGACCTTTGGATGAAAGCACCAATGTAACAACTCCAAAATACAGATTATATTTTTGGTAATACCTAACGATTACAACTCAATGAAGTAGAACAACAGTAATGGAAATACAAAATGTAGAAGCTAAGTAAGATAGAATAGAACCAAAGAAGGGGATGAGAAACTAGACTCAGAATTAGGGAGGAGAGGACTCAGTCATTTTTCTCAACAATATTCGCATAACACCAAATCACGGACCATTGTCCCTTATAATTACACGCATATGACTCAACCTGGACCCCAAATTAACCTGGCCCTATTGCTTGTACTCGGTCCAATAGTTCTTTTCAGCCCAATAGCTACTTGTGTGAAATTGGGCTGGTGTCGGTTCATAACACACATGTCTTTATTTTATTGGTTCTTCTTTACCCTACCCCACATTTCTTTTAACCCTAGTTATATTTAGTTACCCTATCCGACCTGATAAAATAAAATATTTTTTAATCCAACCCCTAATTCCTTCACTTTGGTCATCTCTTTCTTCGAATAAATCCCCTTCCTCAAAAATCCCTTTTTAGTTTTATTAGGGCTTCGAACGGAAGGCTCCTCGACGGTGGCTTCAAAATTTGATTTTGTCAGAAGATTGATATAACTTATCAAGGTTAGTAGCATATTTAAAGATGGAAAATTTTATTTAAGTTGGTGGGTGGGGTTTAATATGGTGGGTGTAGATTCTGTTCATGTGGGGATTGCTGCGCATGTGAGGTTACTTATTTTTGTCTGATTAAATGTAGTGTAAATCATTGTTTGTTCTCTGAAATTCCACCCTTTTATGTTTTTGTTCTTTTCTATTCCGGTCTCCCAAATAATTATCTTTCTAGGGTTTTGTTATTCTTGTATTTTTTAATGCCGATGTGTAATGCTAATTTAGTCGCTCAATTTTCTATTATGTTTTCCTTTTGCATATGAACTTTATTGAAGCATGACTGGCACAATAGATGTGTATTTAAACTATGGGGGTGAATGGGTAATTTTTCCATATTTATTTATAGTAAGAAGCTGGTCTATATGTGGAATAGGTTTGACCCGGATTTGTTATCTTATAAAGATTTATGTGTGAAGAGTTCACAAAAGAGTTAGGGTTTACTGAAGTGAAACAACTTTTAGTTGTTGGGTCGTCGGGTAGGTTCTATATAATTGATGGAGGTAATGGTATCAGGGAATTACAATGTCTTATATGTTTGGAGTTCAAAATTATAAACTTGTTTGCTGTAATGAGTTATATTTGTTTGTCCATACTCAAAGTATTCTGCATCATACTGAAACATGTCATGTACATGTTGAAGAAGTATCTGAAAATGAACATGTTATTGGGGATTATGATTTTGATGTTGATGCTCCATCTGATGTTGCGTATGATTCTGAAGGACTTAAGGTTATTAGCAAACAAAGGAGGAGGGTAGTACGTGATAGGTTGGATAATTTTAAGGATTTTTATAAGGGTATGACATTTAAGGATATTGTGAAAGCTAGAAGGGCAGTGAACTATTATGCAATTGCTAATGGGTATGGCTTAAAAATTGAATAAACAGATCCTACTAGGGCTAGATATGTTTGTGATGCATGATGACCTTTTAGATGTTCTATCTCAAGGGATAAAAAGACTAATGAGTTTAGTATATCTAAAAATGAACATGTTATTGGGGATTATATTTTTGATATTGATGCTTCATCTTATGTTGGGTATGATTCTGAAGGGTTTGAGGTTATTAGCAAACAAAGGATGAGGGTAGTGAGTGATAGGTTAGAGAATTTTAAGGAGTTGTATAAGGGTGTGACATTTAAGGATATTGGGGAAGCTAGAAGGTAGTGAACTATTATGCATAGCTAATGAGTATGGCTTGAATATTGAAAAAACGGATCCTACTAGGGCTAGATATGTTTGTGATGCTGGATGCCCTTTTAGATGTTCTATCTCAAGGGATAAAAAGACTAATGAGTTTAGTATATCTGAAAATGAACATGTTATTGGGGATTATGATTTTGTTGTTGATGCTCCATCTGATGTTGGATATGGTTCTGAAGGACTTAAGGTTATTAGCAAACAAAGGAGGAGGGTAGTGAGTGATAGGTTGGAGAATTTTAAGGAGTTGTATAAGGGTATGACATTTAAGGATATTGTGGAAGCTAGAAGGGTAGTGAACTATTATGCAATTGCTAATGGGTATGGCTTGAAGATTGAAATATGTTTGTGATGTTATATGCCCTTTTAGTTGTTTTATCTCAAAGGATAAAAAGACTAATGAGTTTAGTATCAAAAACTTGAAAGCAGTCCATGATTGTAATCATTGTTATAAAAATCCAAGAGTTGATGCTAAGACATTAGCATAATACTTTAAGGATAAACTACAAAATAATCTGAAGTACACTATTAAGGGTATGCGAGGGGAATTAGAGAATGATTTTAAGCTTAACATGACAAAATCTAAGATTAAAAAGGCTAAGGTGATTTCCCTTGAGAAGTTAGATGGGAGTTTCAAGGATGAATATAACAAGCTCGAAGCCTATGGTCAAGAACTAAGACAGTCTAATCCTGGGAGTAACAACATATCAAAGGATGCTTTGGAAGAACGAAAAATAAGGTTCTTGATATTGCGCTTATGTTTCCAAGCTTTGAAGTTAGGATTCAAAAGTAGATTGAGACCACTTATTGGTTTGGGTGGTACTTTCTTAAAGGGAAAATGCAAGGGTCAGCTATTGGTAGCCATGGGACAAGATTCTATGAATCAGTTCTATCCACTTGCTTGAGAAGTGGTTGACAAGGAAACAAGCAGGACTAAGAGTTGGTTTGTTGAGCTTTTGAAGAGGTCTTTGAATCTAAATAATGGGGCCGGAGTGACATTTATATCGAACATGCAAAAGGTACCAAATTTCAATTTTGTTTTTCACTTCTGTTTATAACTGTTTTTTTATTTTTGTCCATGCCATCTGATTTCTTTAGCTTTTTATGCCATCACAGGTACTATTGGATGTTGTGAGCATTGTAATACCTGATGCTCATCACTTTTATTGTGCTAGACACATTGAAGCCAACTGGTTAAAAAAATAGAGAAGTGAGGAAATGAGAAAGTTGATGTGGTTGTGTGCTTGAAGTACTTATGAAGAAGAGTTTAAAGATCAATTGTTGAAGCTTGAGGGGGATGTCAAAGGATGCTGCAAGGGACTAGATCAACTATCCACCAAAAGCATAGTGGGAGCCTACTTTGATGCACAATGTAAAAATCTAATGGTGGATAATAAATTTATTGAGTCCTTTAATATATGGATTCTAGATGCTAGACAGATGCCAATTATCAAGATGTTGGAGGAAATAAAGATCAAGGTAATGGAAAGGCTTGAAGATTATGAAGGCAAAGTTATGAGTTGGAATGCAAATTTCAATTCACCATGTATGAAAATATGCATTGACTATCGGGAAATATCACATGCTTGCACTTTGAACTTTAATGGAGACTATGGCTTTGAAATCACAGAAGGTAAAGACAAGCATACTGTAAATTTTGAGAAGAAGATATGTACTTGTAGATTGTGAGATTTATCTAAGATACCTTGTCCCCATGCTATAAAGGCATTGGTGTATGAGAAGATTGAACCAGTGACATAAATACACTGGTGGTATAGTAATGAGGCTTATTTGCTAACATACAAGTAAAAATTCAGCATGTTAAAGGGGTGCAATTCTGGAAAGTTCTACCTAGTCAGGCCATGGAGCCACCTAAAATTGTCAAGATGGTTGGAAGACCCAAACTAAAGAGGAATGTGGTTGCTGATGAAGCTTTGAAGAGGAAAGGTGAGTGGAGAAGTTCAAGGAAGGGGGTTATAATGAGATGCAGTAAGTGTGGTGATGAAAATCATAATGCAAGATATATATATATATATATATACTATTTCTTGTTGTTTATGAAGTACTGATAATTTTTGCAGAAACTATACTGACTATTGTCTTTGGTTCGCAGGGTAGTGGTGCTGGACTTTGTTCAAAAAAGAGGAAAGACTTAGAGAATACCCCACATTGACATCTTCAGAAGATGAAACACAAGAGCTTGGACAGAGTGAAGCATTCTTTGGGAACACAATAGTCACAACAGTCCGTCTTTAACACTCAAGCTGGAACACAAGAGTACAACAGTTATGAACCTGATATTAGAGATGATGAAGACCTAACAATTAGGCTGATGGTTATATTTGAAACTGACACAAGACTAGCCATGAGGAAGGTACACATGAATCCAACTGGTACAAGAAGGATTCAATTTACTGGAGATGAAACAGGTGCAGCAACACCAATGAACCTGACTTATTCACAAACAAATGCTACTTGGAATGGAAAACCAACAATTACTTTAAGCCAACTTCAAGCAGAAGTTAGAAAAAAAAAGTACAAGATGAAGGCAAGGAAAGGCCAGGGAGAACCAGCAAATGATTGAAGCTACTATTGTTGTGTTTCAAGAGCATAAGCTATTGTTGAAAGCTATTGTTGGTTAAGTTTTTGTAATGTTCAATTATGCGGCTAGACCAGTTGAAAGCTACTCTTTTTGTAATGTTCAATTATGAAGCCATACTACTGTAATGTTCAATTAAGCTACTGTGGATTAGTATTATGTATTTTGAAAACAGTTGATGTGAGATATCAGTTTGGTTTAGCTTTTATTTCTGTATGAAAAGTTTGGTTTAGCTATGATCAATTAAGATCAGTTTGGTTTAGCATCTATTTCTGTATGAACAATTTGGTTTAGCTATGACCAGTTAAGATCAATTTAGTTTATCTTCTATTTCTATGTGAACAATTTGGTTTAGCTATTATCAATTAAAATCAGTTTGGTTTAGCTTCTACTTCTGTATGATCAATTTGGTTTAGCTATGATCAGTTGAGATTACTTTGGTTTATATTGGAGTTCGTATGATCAGTTTAGTTTAGTTATGATCAGTTAAGATCAGTTTGGTTATATGTTCATATTGGACTGTTATATGTTCATATTGTTTAGTTACTGGAGACAAGTTCAAAACATGAACTATTACTAACAAAGCAATGCTCATAACATGGATTATTACTAGCACATCGAAACTAAAGAATTAAACCATTCCTGAGGAGAAAATTCTTTGTTACATGAAGTCAAAATTCCATAGCACAAAAATATACCTAACAAAAGACTAAACTATATAATTCTGAACATGGATCATTTCGCAGCTCATGTTGCCATGAACACAATAAGGCAAGCAAACAACAAAATCAACTGCCGGCATACTTTTCCTCTGAACTCCACAATATTCGAGTTATCCTCAACAGCAGACGTTTCAAGTGCATCCAATCTTTCCCTGAACTCTGTTATTGTTTGAGCATCAATAACAGCAGAAGCTTCAAAATCAGTTATCTTCTTCATCAACCTATTTCTTTCAATTTCAAAAGCTTCTAATTTTCTCCTTTGATTGTTAATGACGATTACAACTCGCGGGAAAAATTCAACATCGTCCCATTTCTAATACCCACAGCCTTGTTTCTATTAAATAATTGCACAATAAAATTACTGATTATGTTCCAATAAAATATTACACCATAAAAAAATAGAATGCATTATGTAAATTATACTTACTTCAGGCAATGGACACTTGTAAAAACGTCTCCCACAATTCCTAGGAGTCGTCGCCGTAAAATGATGCACTACAAATCCACAATGACATTTCCTCTTTGAGTCAATTGAGCCGCTCGACCCATCAGACATTTTGAAGAGTTAACACGAAAAAGGTACTATGAAGATGAATCGTCGACAATAGCCTGCCTTGAGTCAATCTTCCGACAAAATCAAATTTTGAAGCCTGCCTTGAGTCAATCTACCTTGAGCCAATCTTCCTTGAGTCAATCTTCGAACTAAGGCTATTCATTTGGATCAGATATCTGAAATCCGAACCGATCCATTCAATTTCAGATTTCAGATTTCGGATTGGATCGGATTTCGGATTGTGTTTATTAAAATTTCGGATTTTGGATCGGATTTGGATTGGTATATTTTAATCCGATCCGATCTGAAATTATTAGGCAATGTATAAATACTGCACTTAATTTCGGATAGTCAGTACTTCCTTTACATCTTCCTCCAAGTTATTACCTTTACAATTGCTAGATTTAGCTATATTGGCACCATAGTACTCTCTTAATTGTATAAACATGAATTTTTCTTAATGCATTGCCTCTTTTACAAAGAAAATATACATATTAGTTTGCAACTTTGAGGCATAATAAGATCCGAAATACGTAATTCGGATCAGATTCGGATTGCATTTTCTAGAATCCGAAATTCGAAATCCGAATCTGAAATGTGTTAAATCCGATCTGATCCGTGCACAGACCTAGTCGACACCTCCTCTTTGAGTCAATCTTCCGACAAAATCAAATTTTGAAGCCACCATTGACAAGAGCCTGCCTTCCGTTAGAAACCCTAATAAAACCAAATAGGAATTTTTTGAGAAAGGGAATTTGTTCGAAAAAAGAGATGGTTGGAGTGAAGGAATTAGGGGTTGGGTTAAAAGATGGTTTGTTTTATCAGGTCGGGTAGGGTAATTAAACATAACTAGAGTTAAAAGAAATGTTGGGTAGGGTAAAGAAGAACCAATAAAATAAAGACACGTGGAATTGTGGGATCGAAAAAATAATTCTAATTATTTAAAAACAAAAAAGTGGAACCGTTTGGCATAAAGTGGCATAAGTAGGTTGATCACGCCCAACTATGCCTTATAAAAAATAATAAGCGATCGTTGCAAATATAATCCAGTTTACAAGTCCGGAGTCGAATCCAACAGAGAACTAAGGCTTAGCTATAACTGTTCACTATCACCAAGAATACAAGCTTGAACAATTCCTAACTTATAGATATTAAGATTCTCGTATTTAACTAATTAAGTAACAAATTAAAATAGTTAATTAACTAGAGTTATGATTTCCCCAATTGTCGGAATCCTTCCCGCTACGTCTTCTATAATTTCGCATAAGTATTCTCTACCAATCATGAGTGTGTGCGTGTTGCAATTATCTCCCGAGTAACTACCACAATTTACTAGACATAATCTTCCGAATTACGCTAGTTGGCATTAAGTACGACTCACTTAGATCGCGCACAAGGTTTCTCTATCCCTAATCCAACCTTTAAACCCTCCGTATTGATCCCTCATATACGTTAAGAGTGATGTTGTTCAACAACTACCTAAATATGCACTCTCTCCCGAGTAATACACACTAAATAGGCACAATCGATTGAGAGCTCTTAAACCAACCACAATATAAACGTAGTTGAACAAGTAGAGAAATCCAATGGCTCAATAATATAAAAACATAACAAGAATTCATCCTACAAAAGGTTCCACCAAAACCCTAGATAACAAATTAGTTATTCATAATAGTATGTAACACTACAATACAAAAAGTCATAACCAACAATAAAAAATAGGAAGAGGAAGGAAAAACTCGTAGAACAATTCCCCGCCTTGCTCCTATTGTATCTCTGTCTCCTTAGGTCAAATCTGTGTCAAAAGTATGTCCAAAATCCTCAAAATACCGTTTTTCCATATAATATATATATATATAT